>JAMKCH010018315.1:0-100266 GCA_023653785.1 Ophioderma brevispina
CGACTGGGACTTACATGTGCGTGTGTGTATATCTGGATGTGCGACTGATTGTTTGTGTGCTTTTGTGTATGTTTGTCCGCGCGTTGTGTGTGATTGGTATAGTGCCTGTGATTTTCAGGTGAGTTTGCGTGCGTGTGATCTATTAACGCGTACGTGTGCGAATTGTGGTTTTTGTGCGTGATTGGGGGAGGTTTTGTTTATTTCTGTATGTCGTGTGTTCCGTGGGAGCGCGCGGTGTGTGATTGTGTGTGTGTGTGTGTTGTGACTTATGTGCCTTTATGTGCACGTGTGTTATGTTACGTTTGTTACGTTTGTTATGTGCGGCTATTTGTGTGTGTGCGTCTGTTAATGTGCGTCTGTGTATGTATTACGTGTGTGGGTGGTGTTTGGCGTGCGTGCGCATGAGCTGGCCTGAATCTATATGTCCCACACCGACTGAATCTTTAAGGAAATGTGTCCCTACAGTCACTGGAAATATACACCTACATTCATGAGCAGTTTAGCCCCTGATTTTTTTTTTGAAAACCTCAAAAACGACGCAACACACTCCACTTTGATCCATTGCCCTACCGTTATCTTCATTCCAAACATTGGGAGGACTTCTTCATACACGTGTGAGAGAGCAACGCAAAGCCATTTTCGGGTATAGGGATTTTGTACACACTAGTGATTTCCTCAGTTCATAATTTTGCCGTGACATTAAACCTCACACGATAAACAGCTTATGTTAGAGTCTGATTCCTTAGCTTTCTTAACTGCCCAAATTTCATTTATCCGTGTCACTTTTTACCTAGGTTCCTGGTCCAGTATTTTAACATGTATCCGAATTCAAAAAGGCACTGGGCGATATCCATTGACAGATTTTTATCTAGTTTTCATTCCTTGATATTGTCGTTGAGGAATTCCGTTCATAAATATAAAACTAGACGGATCGATTTTAGATCTTATGCTTTCTATGATACCTTATTAGTTGTGCCCAAAACGTCTCCAAACCAATGGTACCTTTGCTCCAAACCACCATACGTTTAGATTGTAAGCAACAATGCATATATGTCCCCGGGCCGTAATAATAGTTTGTAATGCATTGTTCCCTACTGTGAGCACGGGGACTATATCTCCTGCCCACCCGGTCTATGCGATTTCTATGTGAAATGCCTGAAACATGACAGTTATACCGGTGTAGAAGTACTTTATTGTCCGGCGTACTCATATTCGGAACAATGGTGAACATAAGGGCAATCGATTCAGTACTCTTCAGGAGCATAGTTCACGCTGATTAGTCCGTTGAAATCGTCTATGGAGCCTAGCCCCCGGAGCCCCGGACTATGGCCCCCGCCCGACTATATCTGCTTTCAACACGGACCCTGGAGTGATTGGAAAAAATAATTCGCCACCGAAGATAACCAAAAAGATCCAGAGATGAGAGAAAATAATGTCTTATCCAACTCGAAAAAGTGAAAAAGGAAAATCAAAGAAGAAAGAATCCGCAGGGGCTGGGACGCGAAACACGAGATTCACGGGCGTTTTAAGGTGTAGGCAGTTATCAAGACTACCCGATACAACACATGCAACTTAACTAAGCAAGTGTATAAAAGCATTATACAGGCCAAATCAGTGAATCTATTTAAGCTATTTTTGGCTTTACTCTTTCGATATTCAACAAAGTTTCTCAGCCACAGTTGTTTTCAAATTAAAAAAATGTACTATTTCCTCTCCGTCACTTCGAAAAACCCTCTCCGGTCACTTCGAAAAAAACCCCCCCCCAACTCCTGCCCCGATTATGTTTCATGAATGTTTTCGTCACACACAATAAACAACGCCAATAACTTGTATTCAAACACATCCCCCCCAACCTTTCTGTTTCAAAAACTACAACACTATACCTGTCAACATGAAAAGTCGGCCGGAAGCAATTTCATTTAATCTTAGCGCGTCTTCGGCGTTTACGCATCATTTGATCTCGTTCCTCCTATATTATTAAACACACGGTGTTTGTTCATGAAGAAAATCACTTTGGCAAACGACACATGTATGTTACCAACTAATGTAAATTGAGGCGCCCTTTAAATTCATATTCAGAATCACAACCAGCTCTAGCCGTTAACTCTTATGAAACGGATATTATATAAACTATTTAATAACATGACTGTAGAACTTTATTAGATAGATAGACAAAAACATCAATGACCAAGCAAATTTTCTAACTCATAGCAATGTTAGCTCTATAAAAGCAAAACAATTAAGGTTATTTTTTGATACTCCGAAAATAATGGGCCTTTTTAATATCACGACTATATCAACAACATAAACACATCAACAGCAAACACCCTAGTATCCAGAAAGTCATGTGTTACTGAGAAAATCGTCCATTACTAAAAGAATATCAGCGGGTACTTTGAATGACCTTTAAAAGGTAGAACGTTCTTGGAAACCCATTACTCAGAAACCCGCTACTCAGAAAATTCGTCAAAGGACCGTGCCTTCTTAGGGTACCTCTGACCTGGGGGTACCCTGAGGGTACTTCTTACCTGGAAAAAAGGAAGGGTACCCTAATAGAAAGGGAAAAGGACTTCTACTCAGAAACTCCGTTTCTCATAAGGCCAGTTGTAGAAGTATTTACAGTCGCCCGCTCCGCCATACTCACAGCCCGGCTACAATGGTATCGAATAGGGACACCCATTCAGTTGACTCTTCATGCAACATTACTTTCACGCTTTATCCGTTGTCGTCTATGGACCGGGGACTGTGGCTCCCTGCGGACTATAATTTCACACCGCAGTCTTTGAGTAGTAACGGGTTTTTCTGAACAAAAGGTTGTCACCAAAAAACAAAATAAAAATCCAAACTAGCTTAAAATTGATGGTCTGTTGTTTAAGGTGTTGGACAGTAATTCTTATGGCGCTAGGCTTAGGCTAAGGCTCTTCTGATGCTAAGCCGCCTGTAATCTCGTAACCAGCGTAGATTGTGACAGATCATTTAACGTCAGTGGTCCGGCTATGGAACAAGCTTCCGGTTAACCTTTAGAGCGGCACCACTTCCACTAGTTGTCTTAAGTGGCTCCTGAAAATAAACTATTTCAATATATTTAATTTGTTAATTTTGATGAATTATGCTGTATGTCATGATGACATCTTAATTTGAGATTTAAGTATTGGTCTTTGCGCAAGACACACTCTTTTGTCGTTTTCTTTTTTTTTTTTGTTGGTTTGTTTGGTTGTTGAGCCCAACGCCAAATAAATGCATTATTATTTTTACCATTATTATTATCTTACAGAGATCCCAACCAAAATCTTATCAGGGGGCCCATTATTAGTGTCCGCTGGCCACCACGCACTGCAGCTTATGAAATCCTGAAAAGGCGATTGTTGCAGTATCGACAGATTCTACGCTGCAGATTCTCCATTACTTATTCATTATACTTATATATTTATAAGAATACAAATTGTCACTTATAAGTATCTAAGCGCTGTACGTTAATCATACAAACACACCAAAATACAGTTTCTAATCTCACTTAAAGGCCCCTAAGGGGGGTGCCATAGTACCGCAGATTTGTTTTTCGGCGCGATTTCTCACTCGTTGAAAACATTTTCGAAATATAATGTCGATACGATTTTTTCCTTAAAAAACATTCTCTCCCGTTAATGAGCTAAGATATTAGCTTGGGTCTATGTGGCTTTAATAAGGGGTGGGTCCTTGTTGAAAAACCAACACCCCCCCCCCCCCCCCCCCGGCACCAAGTTGGAAGTGAAAACAACCCTAGGCACTTAGGGATTAATCTACAAATTAAATAAGCGAAGATGAGAACGAAGGAGGTCATGGTTCGACTGCTACTTAAAAAGATAACCTGTTCAACCGCCTATTCATCTCAATCGGCTTAAATCCAATGAGTGGACAAAAGACTGACCTTGTGGAAGAACATTACACACACATGATTAAATCCCAGAGAACATTCCAATTACCCAGGAGTGCAATGCAATGGTTTTGGGGGTGCTATAATAATTATAATAGGGCTGTTTTGATAATTAGAGTGTATCGGTGCGCAGGGCTACAGAGCGCATAGCTCTGTAGCATGGCGCGTATGTTTTTTTTTCAAAAAAGGTATATTTTGAAGAGATTACTTTTGCAGGGGAAGTTTCTGAGATTTTGAGTTATGCACAGGTAATTTAACAGAAAAGATGATTCGATGCTGAATACCTTTTATTAGCAGAGTGACGATGAAACAGTGGCAACGGACGTGGGCCTGCGGGATTAACTGTTGAGTAATTTCAGCCACAACTTACAAAATGTACTGATTATTACATGCGTAGGCCCTTATTCTTGCATGGCTTTAGCCATATTTACAATTGGTGGTGTTACGACTATGGTGTTATGACTTATGATTAGCCTTGGTTTGTCAGGTTATTATAGCCAATTTAGAATTTGGTGCACGACAGTCGTGCGTATAGCCTTTGCATAGACTCAGTTTTCAGTCCAAATTTTTATAATCATGGAACTGAGATCAATGGCCTTATCCTACACGTAGACAGGTCGGAAAAAAATATTTTCTAAAAATCTGGTTTACAAGCCCAATTTTTGAATTTTGTCCTCAGCTCATTTGTATTAAATAAAAAAGACACTCAGGCAAAGAGAGAAAGATCAAAGGTGTTCATGGCCCAAAAAATGCAATGTTGTATGCGTTGCGAGGGACTCTCACATGGTGCAAAATTTTGCACCTCAAAAAATCATTGATCTTCAAGATCGTTAAATGCGGAAACACTAACTTTGAAAGCAAAGAGGTAAGTGTATATTACCTTCACATCCAACCAAGAAACTTATGATATTTTTGAAGTTTGGGGTGGTAGAAAACTCGCTACCTTTGCTATAGGCCCCATAAGATTTCTGAGTTTTGACATGAATATTTGAAAAGACAAAGAAGCTAATAATTCACCTCAATATAATAGCATCTTTAAACAGTTGTACATTCAATACAAAACCAAAGTAAAAGCACAGCGGAAATTCATCACCTGAATTTGGAGTGTAAACAAAGTTGAGGGTTTTGTCAAAATTCGGAACCCAATGTTTGAATGCCAGGTAAGTTTTGGCATCCAAATAAACACCATTTTGATTCCACAGGTAACAATCACCTACATGAGATACCAAGACGCTTTAGGAGCCCGATTACAAAATCAGTAACGGTTGCTATATTGGACCAGGAAATGGATCGAAGCATGCGGTGCCATGACAGTCTTTGCGTTGAGAATTGGACAAGTAAATGGTGATGGATGTCACCGAGGCAGATACAGCTTAGGAAGAGTCTATTCGCACCGTGACGGTGCGAATATTACAATACAATTGTTTTCCGGTAATTCGCACCGTAGCGGGGGAATAAGAAACCTCTTTCTTGAATTCGCACGTAACGGGGAATAAGACAACTTTTCTTGTAATCGCACCTCGTGCGGGTGCGAATAAGAATTTTTTCTTGTTAATTCGCACCATACCGTTAAAACTAACGAATTTTGCCGTTGTTCACACCGTCACCGGGGCAGTGGCAGTGAGAGGTTAGACCCGATATAGATCTATATCAAGCTTATAATTATACATGTATAATATAACTATATTCAAAAAACTTTCCGCCATGTGCGTGTGGTTGGGTGGGGGGGCGGGGGTGGGGGGGGGGTATTTTTTCTAGTTGTTTTCGTTTTTGTTGTTGATAATTTGGGATGATTTACTCCAAAGAACATGCTTTTGTTGTATTTTTCATCTCTTTTCATCCATTTTTAAAGTGTTTATTTAATTTATTATTGCTTAACATGTATTTTCATTTTGTTTTCATCTTCATATGGTTATTGCTTTTTTAGTTTGGTGTATTGCTGTATTTCATGTATGTATTTTTTTATTATGAATTTGTATTATTTGTTGTTCATTCACTTTGATATTCTTTTTTGCAAATTGCTTATATTTAGTTATTTTGTTTTTAATTGATCATTATACTTCTTTTCTACTTTATATTTTATGTAGGCCTAATTTTTAATGTGTGAATTTTGTTTTAAAACAAATTTGATTGAAAAAATAAGTTTTTTCTTAATTATTTTAAATTTTATTTTCTATCTCATCACAAGCATGTTTCTTATTCATTTTCCCGATTTTAAATGAAAAAGACCCCAGTACCTGGCAGAGCTCGACATTTTATTAATAAGGTTTTTAAAGGGAGGATCTGAGCATACAGGAACAGAGTGCCCATATCTCTTGCAAAGCGCATTGGGCCAGACTCAACCATGTACAGTGCGCCATTATAATCGGCTGCCAAATTTTCAATTGGTGACAACAATTTGATAATCAAGCAGTGACCACGCGGAATATGAAAGACGCGCTTGAGACGTTGTGTAAAGCACGCATATAAATACTTAAACATTTCTTTTTTAATAAAGGCGAGGGACCACCACTCGGGCAGCACCGGGGTTCCGAACCCGCAACCTTCAGATCATGAGTCAGCCGTCGTATCCACTGGACCCTATTACTCTCATTGATTTCATGCTATAGAAGAAGGCTTATAATTGATGTTAAATGTTCAAATTCATGCGTGATGAAACTGCCTACTATTACTGTTCATGGCTATCACTAAGGAGCATTATTTTTGCATTGATTTGAATTGTATGAAATGGTTGTGAAAACAATTTACGATTAGCTTACCCCGATGATGGTAAGTACGTCATGAAAAACGGACCACACTATGCCGTGAACTGACTTTGAGAAATGTATTTACTACGCCTTCAAATGCATTGAATAGTCTGTCCTAACAGAACCACGTGTAGAGTCTCACATCTTGATCGTTTACGCTGTTGACAAACGGAGATTTGGAAGAATCTTGCTGCCTGCAGTATTGTGTTATAAACGGTAACGAGTGAAGGTTTGGTGTAACGTGTCCACATGTACCAGGTCACGTGTTAGGCATCAGGTATCAGTTTGCTTTGGGGGCGACCGATAAATATAAATCCGACTATGATAAATCAAGGTATGTACAGGACCCCCCTCTGCCCAAAGTGCTATTATTTTTTTCAAAAGACACCGTTTTTTAGTATGGCTATAACAGTACAAAATTTACCGTTTCCCTACTGATTCAAAAAACGACGCACGATGACGATATCGGTTTTTGTTTTTTTCCAATGTAGGGATTACTACGTAATTTTTACTGAAAGGGGTCCCGAAGCAAAATAATAAACCCATCAATGAGTGACGTCATCAAATCGTTATTTTTTTTCAAAAATTGGCTGTTATATCCCATAATAAAAATCCTTTTTAAGATTCAAACACTCACTGTATATTGTTCTTTATTAATTAAATTCCATTGTCCCCGCATGAATGTGTGAAACGACAAAAAAAAATGTGGGTCATCAGTCTACAAACTGAAAACGAAGTCAGCCGGCTAAATACCCTACCGTGGACTGTAATGAGCTGACGGATCCCCGTAATAGGGGGTTTACGCAGGCTTACAGCCACTTTGCGCGCGGTGCGGGGGGGGGGTTATTGGCGTCCAGTTTTCAAATTGGTATTTGAACAGAGAGGGTATATTACCACTCTGGTTTATGACCAGTCAGAGTACAGCCGAAACGTACTCGCCATGCATCAGTTTATAATACAACTTTTACCCCAAATTTTCAAAGTATTTTGGCAATTTGCGACACTTTCTGACACAAAAAACACGCTGGTTGGATGTATTGAAAATAATTTATTCATCATTCATCAATCATATTTATCAGGAAAATAACCGGTATATGGTAAATTAGGTTATAAATATAACATCTTTTTTTTATTGACCCCAAAAAATCTGAATCAATGTATCTTACAAAAAGATGGTCGATTGCTGTTCGTTCGTTACAAAGTCATGATTTTCAATTTATTTCGCAAACGATTAAAATAATAACCAATCAGTCAGAACCCAATGCGGAGAGGTTCATGGCCAGCCGAGATCTTTAGCTGGAAAATTAATAAGCTTATGTTAGGGGGAGCGTCGTGTCAATTTAACTTACTGTTGTGAAACCTTCGCAAACGCCAAGCTTGAGGCGGTTTTTTGAACACATTACTTCAAGGTCGCAATCGAGCTTGGCCCTTGAAGTTCCCTAACAATGAGCTGATGCAGAGCTTAGATCCTGGTCTAATCGGAATTGCACAATCGAAGCCATCTCCTTCTCTCATCTTTTCTCTGATTAAACGAAATAAACTAAATATAAACCTAATGATTTTAACCATTTAATTCTTTTTATTAAAAAGAAGAAGAGGTTTCCGATAGGACCAATTTGCCACCCAAAAACTAAACTCACTCTGATAAAAGATAAAAAAACGTATGTCTTCAATTTAGTTTTAAAAGTGGAAAACAGTTGATGCATTTCTAATATCCCCGGGAGAGGGCGGCTGTTCCACATAACGGGGAGCTTGCAGGAGCTTGCAACGGCTAACATTAATACCTTGCCTATGTAGTAGTACATTAAAAGGGATTAGCAGCGATTGGCTAATCCGGAAAAATCGAAAAAAAACTCAAAATTCATATTTTATATGTTCGGTATGCATTGACATGAATATGCGAACTTAACTCGCAAGTGGTTGGCTGAAATCCTAATTAAAAGTTACAGTGTGCAGTACTTTTTATCTTGATTCTATATGTCTACTAACGGCGTATCAAAATTCCACTTGAAGATCAACAAGCCTTTCCCGGTGAATATCACAGATTTTCAGCGTGATATTGTAAACCATGATCAAACAGTTTGAACCACTCAAACACAAAACCATTATTGATCTTTGTTATTCTGTACCCGTGTAAACCACAATCAGCTGCCTTAGCTGTATATTTTGAGACGCCATCGCTGCTTCTTGTATGTCTATGCGGGAGACGCTATGGAAATTTCCTCAAAATACTTCAGTTCTTTTCACTCTTGGGTGGTTGGGTTATACATTAAGAAGGGAAGTATACGGAATTGTACACCACTTATCCATAAGTTAAAAAATGCATTTCCACCATTTTTTTTCGTTCTCTATCGTTATCGGTGCTTATCCCTTTAAGACGTTAGGGTGAAATTTCGTTTCCCCTAACGTGTTCCTTGGTATGCGGTTATTCCGTTTTCATAACAAGGAGAATATTATTATGCAAATGAAGGGTATGAACCTAGAATAACAAAGGGATCTGAATTATTAATCAATTTAAATAATAAAAAGAAGATCAATTTATAACCTAATGAATAATTAAAGTTCCCCTCTTGAAGTGTCCATTTAACGGGAGTATTATGATAGTATTTATACGATTAATATTATTGACAACCCTTCTATTATAAAGGGTTCGTTAATCAGAAGGCTCACTATTCAAGAAAAATATTCTTTTGATTGAAAAAAGTAAAAAATTAATTTTTTAGTTTTTTAAATAAAGAGTCAATTAAAGAAAAAAAAAAAACATGCCATTTATTCAGAATTCTGACAGGCGAACATTCTGGTAATGGTTTTGTGAAACGTGGTCTTCTGAGCTAGTAAGGTCTTTGAAAAAGGTCTGTACCACCTTCTCACAATAGGATGAGTTACCAAGTGTGGGAAAAAGGAAAAGTTGGCTCAAATGCGAACTTGCAATATATTTCCAAAGCAGAGAAAAGGTCGAGAAGATAGGATACAAGATTCTTTAAACATCATCATAATGAAGGGAGTCCAACTAAATGTATAGGCTTATAGTCAATAAATGTATCGGGTTAAAATTATCTTAACTACGGAGACAGCGAGATTACACTAGTGTCGTCCTTCTTGTTAAAATATAGACACGCAAGATGAAAACTGAAACAACTAACGACGGAATGATCATGCCTAATAAACATGATAAAATGAAGTCACGCAACCTTCATACAGACAGACAAAACAGATACGAAGCCAAACAGACAAACACACACACCACCCCAACGTAACCCAATGGTGTTCTGCAAGTAAAAGGGGGGACCCAACTTTAACGTGTATAAAGTTTTAAAAATCTATGACAAGTTGGTCTTGTAAAAACCCGACTGTGTGTCAATGTGTTAAAAGTTGCGCATATTAATCGAGTGCAAAATTTAATCCGACTCTAGATGAATGAAGGAGTTACCGCCATTTAACACTTACACTTATTAAACCGGGAGCCTTCGTACCAATAGGAGGTCTTCCATTTTCGGATTAGCGGCCATTGGCCAGGACTGGAAGTCCATTCCAATTCTGGAGACTTTCTAAATATAAAGAACGACTTGCATGCTGTATATCAGTCTGGGTCAAACCTTTGAATGGCCACTGTACTTGAGGTAGGGATTAAGTTTGATCTGAATGACGAATATTACGGGAAAACGTAGTAACACCTTTTGCATAGGTATGCAAGAGAACCGGCGAGGGAGGTGTGAAAAGTCCTCATATTTACACAATCTGCCATGCAAAGACTTTATTAGTATTGAGAATCACACGCGCGAAAGGAAGAATATAAAACGATCGATTTAATTATTGTTAAGTTATTTTGAGCTCTCTGCCACAATGCTAATGAATGCACTTTTTGTAATCTGTCGAAAAAACCCCATCCATACGATAGGAAATCTTTTCCATTGCGTTTCAGATTTATTTCATACGGCGCTTCCCACTGCCTTTACGCCCAGCGTTCTCCCCCCGGCCCTCGCCCCCTCCTTTGTTCGCACCCGCGGCCTACTGGCGTGCTTGCCCCCCGTTGCTATCCCTCTTGACGTGGCCAGGAGGACAGATGCCACAGGGCGAGCAGCCGGGGACGTGAGGAGAAGGGGCGAGAAGGGGGCGGGATCAGGAAGGGGAGACGGCCGGAGCCATAATCGGACCCTAAAAAACATAAAAAAACAAAAACAGTTTGCTTTAAAAAATGCTGTTTTGCTATTTAAACCCCCCCTCGTCATAAGAGAGAATGATTGATTCATCTATCATAGCCACTGTTGATCAATTTCTAAAGGTGGCTGGGATCTTTGGTTGACAATAAGTCGTTTGCTGTTAAAAATTGATGGTATGTGGATTGGTGGTATGGATGACCGTACAGAAGAAAATGGCGACATTAAATGGAAGATTGATTGCACAAAAGCCAAAGCATTAGGTATTTTTCACATAAAATAGCAGCTGGCAATATTAGTGATAATTGGAACCCACAAATTAACAAAATTGTAGATAATAACAACATTTTAAAAAAAAAAAAAAAAAAAAAAATGTAAAATTGTAATCATAAAATTGCTGCTTATTTCACAAATTTTATTGACCAAATTGAAACCTTATTTTTTATTTTTTTATGGGGTAAGAGTCAAAAAGTTAAACGAAAAACGTTTTATTCGGACTAAGCTACAAAGTGGACTTGATATGGTTCATGTCCCCTAGCCTAGAAATTAACTCTTTCGGAGTAAATTGGTTGAAACGTTTAATTCTTCTGCTCCCTGCTACGTGGAAGAATATTCCCTTGACTGCATTTTCAAATTTGGTTGTGAGCGCGCATACAGTATTTGAGATATAATTACTCTGAAAAAGATCTTATCTCCACTTTGGCAGTACATTGCAGTCATGAGATATTTGATCTAAATTGTCTTTCTGCATGGTATTGTGTCAAACAATGTAGAAATCTGAATGATGTACCAAAAAAGCTCATCTTGAAGTCATAAGCTGCGTCCACACGTGTAGTTATTGCCGGTGTGAAAGTAATCATATTCCGGCAGGTATTATAGTCCGGGCTCCATAGACGACAACGGAATAAAGCTTGAAACTAATGTTGCGTGCAGTTTCAACTGAATCGATTGTCCTATTGTTCACCATTGTTCCCGGACTGTGAGCCCGGAGGACCATATCTCCTGCCACACCGGTGTGAAAGGAGATATGGTCCGCCAGGATTCATAGTCCGGGCTCCATAGACGACAACGGAATAAAGCTTGAAACTAATGTTGCGTGAAGAGTCAACTGGATCGATTGCCCTATTGTTCACCATTGTTCCCTGACTGTGAGCCCAGAGGACTATATCTCCTGCCACACCGGTATTAGCTATGTCCGATGGAATTTTAAAAAAATCCGCTAATCCCCCTCACCCCTATTGTACAGTTTTGTAATCGTCTCCACATGCGGTCGGACATAAGTCACTTATTACCGGACCTAAATTGGTCGGTTTTAGTATCGGATATAAATTTGTAGTGTGAACGCGCATCGGGTTCAACTCTATCGGACCTAACTGGGCTTAAATCCGACGATGTAATGACGAAAAAGAGCAGGGTTAAGTCCGGTCATAAAGGTATGACCAATACTAGTAAAGTATGTGTGGATGTTCTATCGGAACTAACGGTTGCATGTTCTGAAGTAAAGCACGGAAAGCAGTGGCGTTACTCGGGGTGGGCGAAGTGGGCGACTCAGGCACCCTTGGGGAGAAATTTTGAAGGCAATGGAGAAAAAGGGGGGCAAGGAAAATGGAGGAAAGAGTAAAGAGAAGAGGAGAGCCAGGGAGAAGCCGGTGTGGCATGAGATATCCCAGCAAACACAAAACGTTTTTAAAACGTTTTTGCTAGGTTCTGGATTCGTCTATTACGTCTTATAAGACCTTGTAAAAACGTTTTTAAAACGTTTTTGCTAGGTTCTGGATTCGTCTATTACGTCTTCATCTTATAAGACCTTGTAAAAACGTTTTTAAAACGTTTTTGCTAGGTTCTGGATTAGTCCATATCGTCTACGTCTAATAATAACTTGTAAACACGTTTATAAAAAGTTTTTGCTAGGTTCTGGATTCGTCTATTACGTCTTCATCTTATAAGACCTTGTAAAAACGTTTTGGCAAGGTTTACAGTCGTCTATTGCATCTTCGTCTATAAGACCTGGTAAAATACGTTTTGAAAACGTTTTAGCTAGGATCTGGATTGGCCCATTTCTTCTTCGTCTAATAAAACCTTGTAAAAACGTTTTTAAAACGTTTTTGCTATGTTCTTACTAAGTCTATTACATATTCATCTATCAATCTATAAGACCTGGTAAATATAAACGCTTTTAAAACGTTTTGGGTATGTTATGGGTTAGGCTAATATACGTCTTCGTATTATAAAACCTTGTAAAAACGTTTTTAACACGTTTTGGCTATTTATTTTTTATTTATTTATTTATTACGGTATAAAAGACACAGAAATACAGTTTGACAACTGAGACATCTGGCATTACTCAACAACATCTACATTGGGACAACCAAACAAATAAACACATACTAAATACACAATCATTCAATTAATTAAGAAGCTCAACAACACTGGGAATGGTGATTTCCTGTAGCGAACGGTTCTGCATTTAGGGAGGTCCAGTTTGGTTTCTTCCCTCCTAAGATTTTCGGCCATGTCTGCTTCTTTTCAATGTGGGAAGCATCTCCTGTGACGCTCAGATGCTACTCAGCTCCTGGCCAAAACCTCTCAGGAGTTGGTCTCTCCTTCAACAAGTGTGCACAACTCAGCGTTTTCAATGCCTCCGCATATGATTTTGTATTGGTAACCCAAGATAATGCGACATGAACGCTTTTGAATGAGTTTCAATGTTTTTGTCATACTGGCTGCCTTGTGGAGGTGCTTATGCCCAAAGGATTGGCATATTCCCAATCCCGGGCGAAATGTATGTCTGATAAACAGACGACAGATCACTAGCAGAGGCCTTGAAACCGCCTGAGTGTGTAAAGCATTATAACGTCTAGAAGCCTTTGCTGATCATTTGTGTGACTTGGATATCCCAACAGGGATTGTTCTGAATGGTGACACCCAACAATTTCATATCTGTCCAGGTAGGTATCGTTCACCGCTGAGAGTAAAAATGGGGAATTGTGGTGTATTTTTCAACGTACATATGTGCATATGTGTGATTTTGCTGGTTTTCGGCAACAATAATTTTCTTTTACACCACGCACTGAGATTGTCACATTTTTTTTGGAGCTGGGAGTCTGTGTCTGAATGAACATGCCTCACTTCACCGAGGGTTAAGTCGTCCACATACTTCCAGTCGAAGTTCACGCCAGTGGGCATAGTCATTTGCCACAGGAGAGAAGATGATCGGACCCAAATTGTTTCCCTGCGGGACCCACCCCACACAAGAAGGGATAAGACGACTTGCCCTGGATACAACAACTTGAGAACGATTTGATAGAAGCCTACACAATGACAGGAATGATTGGCTGACGCACTTCCTATGTCAATACGATTTTGATGGCAACCTTTATGATTGATCCTGTCGAAGGCCTTAGGAAATCGATAGCAACAATGAGGGCGTACGGACCTTGACTTCTCACAAAAAAAAAAAAAGATTCCTCTCAAGGATAACATCAACAAGATCAACCAAATAATGTGTAGTAGAGCTGTCATTATGTTACCCCAGTATTGTTTCCTGTCCAATGTGGGGAAAGCAAAATCTTCCACCGTCCATTTCCCAAAAACTTTTCACAACGTACCAAAATTTAAGTAAGGGGCTTATCGGCCTCATTTATCGAGAGTCCTTGGCATTCTGGACCTTTGGGATTGGAGTGATTGATGACATCTTCCAGATATCTGTAAAATCTCTTGCCAAACAGAATTAAAAATATAGTCAACGTTATCAGACTTATTCAATAGCAAACCCTTTACCATTTAGATGGCAAGTCACTAGGGTGGTGTTGGCTTTAGAAGTGTTTTCATTTTATTCAAACTCCCTATGTACTTCACCTGGCTCAAGACAGGGGGAGGCAGAGTTGGACAAAAAGCTGGTAGGTTTGTAAGATCAATGGGTGGCTTTGGTTGCCTACACTGCAAAATGCTGGTTTAATAAAGCAGCAAGTTCACCTGGATCAAATGGATAAATGATCCATGTTCAGGACGCTTGATACTTCGCGCCATTTATAAAATTTAACATGCCTGTGGCCATCTTGCGATATTATCAGTTCTCACCCTGCAATATTGTTACTTATAAGTTTCTCTTTCTCGTGCATATATCACTTTGAATTCATTGCGGTGTTGTCCTGTATGTTCCATATCACCATACCTATATGCTTTCCCGCTCATTAATCTTGCCTTTACATGTCCTCTGTTATCCATGGTTTGTCCCCCTGTCTGCGCTTTATTGACTTTTCTGGAAAGTGCAATTCATATTTTTTCTGCACAGGATTCAAACGTGGATGCCTTTTGGTTAGCACCAGCCGCCGTATAGACTTGACCCCAGTCCTCCATTGTAATCCACTGACCAAAAGAGCGTTTAGCCGAGTCATTATCGGTCGTCCAAATTTTCCTATTGCGCTTTCGGGTTGTATCTTCAGTGGGGGTCAGTAATATACAGCATTGTTTGCTTTTACCAAGAGGTTGAGAGTTTGCAGGTTCTGTATAAAAATTTGTGAGATATCAGTCCTGATCTTATAAGAATTGAATCTCCCGTGATTGGAAACCCGACAATCGTAGGGTTAAGGTTCTGTGTTCTTCTACACGGTTAGTGTTTAGCATTAAGGTGAAGATTTAATTTTCAGATTTTGTGTGTTTGAAATCACTATTAAGATTGTCCCTAAATATCTCAAATTACTTGGACTATGGTTTAAAAAAGTTTACAAGGGGTGGAGAACTTTAGATCAGGCCTTTTTTAACGGGGGTGTTAAAAACAACATCACAACCGACTTTCTTCACTATATTAATTTGGGGTCGTATTTCTTACTTTCAAACTTTCTACGGTTTTGTTTCCCCTCGTCTACCGAAGGGGGGGTGGTTACACCCCCTTCAGGTTTTTTTCCCGGCTGCTAACACCCCCCTTTTCGGTTCCAAATATTTAATGTAATTGGTCCAATTGCATTTTCCGCTCATTTCATCCAAAACAAACCACCCCCCCCCCTTCGGAAGAGAGTTACCCACAAGTGCCTAACACAACACAGAACATCACAGAACCTTGATTTGGTACCATAGATAAGCTATTGTCTTCCTCTTTCCATTGATTACCAAAATGAGTACCAACCATGCCTAGCAATTACGTCACAATTACCTCATAAAGGTCGCATGTCAGCAACATGGCCATTTCCATAGACACACCTAGTGAAAAATTCATTTTCAAAGGGTAGGAAAATCGGATTTTTCATGTCGGTGTTTTTTTACTCTACTTGGTGGAAAATGACTAGCTTTATATATTGTACATGAAAGCAATAGGATATTTTCCTATTTCAGAAAAACCAAAAAAAAAAACGACCATCTTAGTCCTTGCTTTTGCTAGCAAATTCTCAAAGGTGCTTATAACAACAGCTAAACACTTTTTCAAGAAAAATTAAAACAAAGTCACTTCTTCAATGGCAGGAAGAGGGAAACACTATTTTTTACAAAATTCATTTTACATTAAGGCAAGGCAATACACGGAATAACCAAAACATGACGCCAGATCTTATGGGTTACTGGAGGTTGAAAGACGTGTAATTTTTGTAAGGTCAAGCTTTAATAACATGTCAATACCTTGCCAATTGTACAACAGCTCTTTGCAATAGACTTGTACGATTGTGCATGCAGGTCATTGTATTGTTGTAAGGTCAAGCCCTGTCCATGTCAATACCTGCCATTGTACACGCTCTTTGCATGAGACTTGTACGATTGTGCTACTGAAGGCATGTATTGTTGTAGGTGCAAGCCTGTACAAACATTTTTACATACATGCCAATGCCATGCCAGTGTGTTTTTCATTCCAACTGTGATGCTATTTTAACAGACAAAATCAAGTACAAGGCAACGTCTTTTTTTTTTTTGTAAGTAAAGATTTGTTTTTAGGCTATGATAAGTCACAAGACTCATTAGGTTGAAATGGTGCATGCATGAGTGACTCTACTCTCCCTCTGCAAGGTGAAGAACATTTTTCTTTATTTTAGGCACTCGTGGAACTTGATTACTTTGGAACATGGTTTTTATATGTAGGGAAGCAATATACCCTATGTTTATGTGCTAGTCATATAAGTCATGGTTTGTTTTTGTCGATTTTGGCAGTGAATATTTAAAACCACCAAATCCCATTGCCTTCATTACAAAACTTAAAGTCATTTTACCAACCTAAAAATTCATCTTAGGCGAAAAAGCTTCCCGGATTTGTTGTTCAGGCACCAAAATGGCCTAAGAATCCACTCGTTTTAAAAAAAGATCGTCACTTGCCCACCCCTACTAATACCATTAACCCCGTCTTACCAAGCCTCTTTTGTACCACGGTTTACCAAGGGGGGGGGGGGTGGTGGTTCCCCCGCCCCCCCCCCGAGAATTCTTTATAAAGCCCCCGATGGTGCTTATGATTTTGAGGTACCAGTGGATAGCTATGGTCCTCCTCTTTCCATTGATACCAAGGAAATGTATGGCATCATAAGTGGATCGTCATCAAGCCGGCGCGGTGGCAAAATTGGCATTTTCTACAGAAAATATGCGAAACATCTAATTTTGCGCTAAAAAAGTGAATATCGGATTTTCATGCGGTTTTTAGCTCGAAATGATGGCATCGGCTATTGTACATAAATTACAGTTTTAGAGCCATAATGGTGCATATATTATCAAAATGGCACCATAAAATATCCTTGGGTTTTTGGGGGGGCAACCCCCACCCCTACCCTTCGACGTTGACGGCATACCCAACCCCGTTGACAGGTGCTACCTTCACATTTTTTTTTTTCGCTAAAATACCGGAAAGGATGAGAGGACGATTACCTAGAAGCTTTTTGCGAAAGTTGTTGGCATTTTAGCGCACGGAGCGAAGTTCAACAGGGGGTGGTTGGACCCCCCCCCTTGGTAAGACGAGGGTTTTAAATGCGCGTCCACACTACCAAATTTAAGTCCGATACTAATACTGACAGAATTACGATCCGATCAGTGCGCGTCCACACGGCCACTTTAAGTCCGACGCTAATACCTACCAGAGTTAGAACCGGTGTAGAAGTTTTTATTGTCCGCCGTACTCATAATCCGGAGATTCTAAGTCCTAGGTTTTATAGTCCGGGGATGTACAAATCTAGAAACTACAGTCCGTCGGACTATAGTTACCAGGATTGAAAGTCCGGCACGTGGAGATGCAAGTCCGGGGTGGACTATCACTCCTTAGGAATTAGTGTCCAAATATGAGACGGACTATCAGTCCTAGTAGAGATTGGTGTGCTGGTTCGAGATTGACTATCATTCTTTATCATGTTTATAGGCAGTTGCGTTGCGCGCGCCACGGAGGGAAGGAGGAATTTGCGCCCCCCCCCCCATGTTAAAATTAGGCCAAATTAGAAAATTTTGACTTTAAAATCGCAATTTTAGGTATTTTCATGAATATTTTGGTAATTTCCACCGACTCTTGACCCCCCGCTCGTGCCGTCGTTGTGATGTATTGATCAAAACTGTCGGGACGATTTACATGACCTACCGTAAAATCGTCCTTTCTCCACCTCAAATTTCTTCTCTCAAATTGCACTTGTTCGTTTGTAGACAACCTTCCCAGAACGTTTCGAAGGTTTATTGGACAAACAAGTACGAAAGAAAACCGCAAACCTTGTTTTGAACCGCCTGCTATCCTAATCGTCCCTTTATGAAAACATCGCTAATTATTTCCCCCTGTCGTGCACGACAGAAATTACTAAATCATTATCTTATTACAAAAAGACGACGTATTCGGCTTATTCACTTCAGGTTTGATCTAATACATTGGTAAGCATTCAAAATATGCAAAAAACCTGGGTTCGAAAAAATTGAGGGCGCTCCTTTAAGTTTCTTTAAGTTGACGGGTTCGGACACAATTCTTGTTTTCTCGTATTCTGTTCAAAATTTGACTCGCTGAATTCAATTTCGTAATGTTCAGTGTTCATAACATAATATCAGTGCAAAAACGCATAAGGTTTTAGTGTTCGATCATTCAATAAATTGTTCATAAAATGAAGCTGCATGTTTAATCCATAATTATCACAAAACCTTATACATTACAATGCTCTTGTAAAGCTAGAGGTAAATTAACCCTCGTCTACCTGAGCCATTTTTTGAAACAAAACTTCACGGGGGGGGGGGGGGTTACCCCCCGCCTGTGATTTTCGTTACTGAACATCCTATTCCTGTAAATTTGGTACCACAGCGTAGCTTAAAGTTTCTTCTTTTCCTTGGTATCAAAATGAGTACCAACATCCCCAGTTATGACGTCACTATGACGTCATTAGTGAGAAAAGTACTAAAATACTGAATGGGGTTTGGAATTTCGCAATTTTAGAGTCTCAAAAATTATTATATATTATATTATTATGGAGATCTTTTGAGGAATAGTTTGAATTGACAACATTGTAATCAGGGGAGTGGAACCTCTAACGTGAAAAACAGAATTGTAATAACATTCTGATATTATGGACATTTTGCAATTTGAAAATACAACATATTCGGAATTTCAGTAAAAGATCTGTCAAGTCAGCAAAAAGCCTAACTCACAAACGTAGTAATACTATTATATCACAACTGTCTTAAAAAATCCTTTATTTATTAACAAGGAAAAATCAGGAGGGGTTCTAGCGATCAATTCCCCCTAGGCCCGTAAGCAGTGATGGCGGGTGGCGAAGGAGGAGGACGGACCCTCCAAAAAACCCAACATAACAGAAAGCTAAAAAGGCCTAAAAACGGCCAACAAAATAGATTGTGCGGAAGGCGGGATCGAGCCAAAAATTACTGTTTTTACGCTTTGTTTGTTCGAAACAAGTTAACATTTGGTAGGGAGGCGATTTTGGAGGGGAAGAAAATCCATTTGGACAAAAATGGCCCATCCCTCCCAGAACAATCCTGGTCACGGGGCCGCATTCCCTTTATCATGTGTTCAGCGCAGGGAATAATGGTTTCCTTGACATTAATGTCCCAGTCACTCTTTCAAAACTGTGGATCATGGTCCCCTGGACCATTATAATGGATATTAATGTCCATTGGACAATTAACACTGGGTATCATGGTCCTTGGACCATGGTATATGATATTAATGTTCATTTGACAACTAACACTGGGTATAATGGTCCTCTGGACAATGATAACGGATATATATTACTGTTCAGTGGGACAACTAACCAATGGGCATCATGGTCCCCGGACCAGGCATCTGATATTAATGTCCCTTGGACAACGAACATGGGTATCATGTTCCCTTGGACAATCGGTTATCTGATATTATGTCCATGGGGACAACTAAACAACTGAGTATCATGGTTCATTGGACCATGGTATCTGGTATTAATGTCCAGTGGACAATAACACTGAATACCATGGTCCCTTGCACCGTGGTGACGGATATTATTGTCCTTGGAACAACTAACACTAGATTTGAATCCTGGGACAATGCTTCCCTGAGTTTATAATCCGTGATATTGTCATATAAGCTTCAGTTCTTTCCATCGTTGCACGGTTAAAAAATAACATTGAAAAAAATCTGCGTTCGTATACCAAGCATGTATTGGTCAAATAAACATTACATAACTTAAAAAAAAAAATTAACAGAGAAAAGAAAAAAAATATACTACACCATCCCTAAGAAGACGATTCGAACCTGGTTCATGGTTCGAAAAAAGGTTCATTGCAATTTGACAGTCCTAGACATTGACGTTACACCACGTAAGAGGGTTTGACGACCACCGATCTGTATTTATTAAATTGTCCTCCCCTTTTGAAATAGCGGCATTCGTGATTACGAGAGAGAAACAGAAGGACTATAGTATAGCGTGCACTGATTACTTTTACTCTTGTAAAAGGCACTTATAGTCCGGTTGGGGGGGATATTATATAGTCCGGTTCACATACACAATTGGCTAAAAATACATGATGCAATAAGGGGCTCCATTCTTAGGTGCAGTTGTCCAGTGGCTGGAATCTGTACCTAGGGTCATAGTCAGGAGGAGCTATGGTTCCTAGGGAAGGGGTCGGAGGCCCGTGTCCCTAGGAACAATAGACGCCGGATATAATATCTATATCTAGAGCGATTTCACACGGTTATTAAGTACTTATTTAAGCCCGGGACCGTGTGGACCCGCTACGAATAATCGTTGTATTAGATCAAAGAAACAACTGTGTTTTAACCTTGGAATTGCACCGGGCTTTGTTTATGTAAAGATCTTTTACCAGGACAGGTTGGCACCTTTTAACAGCAAACTATCAGAAGCAAAACATGCTTTTATCATGAATCTACACGCATTCAAGCCTACCCAAATCGGTGGCATGTGCTTGATTATCCAACGCATTAATCAGTCTTGACAACCCGTCTACATTATCTTCTCAACCAGAAGAAATACTATCGGTCGGCTCATTATCTGTTTGAGATGTAATAAAGGAATTTTCGTCTCAAGAATTAAGACACATAGTGTGTCAACCAAGTTTAAAAAAAAAACAACCCGGAAAAAACAAGAAGAAAAAAACAGCAAAAAAAGCATTAGACATCCTGAATACAGCGACACACACCGTGAGTATTTAGGACACACGCTAGTGTGTCAACCAAGTTTAAAAATAACAACTAAAAAAACACCAAAACCCAAAACAGCCAAAAAAGCATTTTAAAAAACAGCCATTAATACAAACGACCACACCACCGTGAGTATATTAACAGAAAGAAACTTCCCTTTGAGCTTTGTTGACGAGTGTTTGACACGAGTAATAGATTGGTGGCAATATCTCATAATCACGTAAACGCTCGCAATACACAACCAGAGCATCTATTTCAACCCACAAAAAGTATATTGCGACACATTTCATGTGCAAATATATGAAATAAAACAAAAAAACCGAAACGATGAATTAGAAGTAGCTTTCAATCGGCAGTATAATGATTAGTGGAAAAGGGTGTGAAACTCTTACCAGTGGTCTCACAGCCTAACAACCTTTATTACGGAATGGATAGTACAAACTTAATACTAATGTCTAGTATAGCCCATGATGTGCCTTTTATGAAATATTGAAGAATAGTTCACTCAAAAAAAAACTCTTTGCAAATGAAAATGAACGTTACGGGATTCTTTTGTTCTCAACACAGCGTCAGCTTTGGGACGTTCTTGATTTTACATTTGGATATTCGCTTGTTGTCGGTTCGAGTCCGGTGGTAGCCCACGACTTTTCAGCACATAAATTACACGAGAGTAAGATCATTTTCTTTACTACGGTCACCTTGGCCATTGCAGTTTATGGAATGGATGTATAAGTACTATAGTTCAAACATTCAAAATCTTCTTATTAAGACACTCGGGTAGTGGGTCCACACCAAGTTTTAAAAATAAAAACAAAATTAAGAAAACACAGCAAAGAAACTCATATTAGATCGTCCATGATACAAGCGACACACACGTGCGTACAAGCGACCACACCCCGTGAAGTAATTAACAGTCAACATAACTATTCGAAGGTTTATTGGACAAAACAAGTACGAAATGCAAAACCTCAAACCTTGTTTGAACCTGCCTGCTATCCTAATCGTCGCCTTTATGAAACTGCTCTGATTTCTGTCGTGCACGACAGAATTACTAAATCATTATCGTTATTACATAAAAGACGACGTATTCGGCTTATTCACTTCTAGGTTTGATCTAATAAATTGAATGAAGCATTCAAAATATGCAAAAAAAACCGGGTTCTAAAAAAATTGAGGGCGCTCCTCTCTGGAAATGTCTCTTAAAGTTTGACGGTCTTCGGACACACGATCTTGTTTTCTTCTCGTATTCTGTTGCAAAATTTGACTCGCTGAATTCAGTTTTCGTAATGTTTTCAGTGTTCATAACATATTATCAGTGCAAAAACGCATAAGATTTTAGTGTTCGAATCATTCACTAATTGTCTAAAATGAAGCTGCATTTTAAAATCCATAATTTCCCACCAAAACCTTATACATTACAATGCTCTTGTAAAGCTAGAGGTGAATTAACGCTGCTCGTCTACCTGACATTTTGTTGCAAAAACAAAACTTCAATCACGGTGGGGGGGGGGGGGTTTACCCAACCCCGCCTGGATTTTCGTTACTGAACATCCTATTCCTGTAAATTGGTCCACAGCGTAGCTTAGGAGTTCTTCCTTTCCATTGTATCAAAATGATACCCAACAGTCGCCCATTATTCACGTCACTATTGACTCAATATGTTGAGAAAAGTAAAAAAATCCTGAATGAGGTTGTGTATTTTCGCATTTTATATTCTCAACAACATTATTATATATTATCTTATTACTGAGAGAGCTTTTTGAGAAGATGTTGAATTGACCAACCGTGGGAATCAGTGAGTGGGAACCTCTAACATAGAAACATATGTAATATTCTGATATTTATGGACATTTTGAATTTGCCTTTCCGCCTATAAGTGCAAATAAATATCGAATTTTTCAAAAGTTTCTGTCCAGATCCAGCAAAAAGCCTAACTCCCAACGTAGTCTACTATTATATCACAACTGTCTTAAAATCCTTATTTTTATTACGCACGGAAAAATCACATGGTTTCTATGCGATCAAATCCCCAGCCCGTAAGCATTGATGGCGGGTGGCGAGGAGGCGACGCCCTCCAAAAAAACCCAAATAAAGCTCAAAAGGAGGCCTACAAACTGCCAACAAAATAGATTTTGCGAGGGGTATCGAGCCAAAAATTCCTTGTTTTATTACGCTGTTTGTCGTAAACCCAAATTAACATTTTGGTAGGGAGGCCTAATTTTGGAGAAAATCCCATTTTGACCAAAAAATTGCCCATCCTCCCCCGAACATCCTTGGGCCTGGGCCTGCATTCCCTTTAGCATGTGTTCAGCGCAGGATAATCTTTTTCCTTGACCATTAATGTCCAGTCGGATTCAAACTGGGTACATGTCCCCTGACCATGGTACTGATCATTAATGTCCAGTGCCACAACACTGGGTATCATGGTCCCTTGAACCATGGTATCTGATATTAATGTCCATTGGACAACTAACAACTGGTATCAGGGTCCTCTGGACAATGATAATGGAGATATTTAATGTTCAGTGGACAACTACCACTGGCATCATGGTCCCCCTGGACCCATGGCAATCTGATATTAATGTCCATGTACAACTAACACTGGTATATGGTTCCCTTTCACCATGTATCTGATATTAATTATCCATTGGACCTAACAACTGAGTATCAGGTGCCTTGGACCAATTGATCCTGGGTATTAATGTCCCAGTGGACAACTTACACTGAATACCATGGTCCCTTGGACCTGGTGACGGAATAGTATTGTCCGTGGACAACTAACCACTAAGATTTTATCCGTGGTACAAGCTTCCTAGTTTACAGTCCGTGATAATGTGATTAAGCTTCCGTTTCTCCATCGTTTCACGGTTAACAAATAACATGAAAAAAATCTGCTTTCTATACCAAGCCATTTCATTTTTGTGTCAATAACATTACCTAACTAAAAAAATAACAGAGAAAAAATATTACTAACAATCCCTAGAAGAAGGTCGAACCTGGTTCATTGATCGAACAAGTTCATTGCAATTTTGACAGCCTATACATTCCGTTACCCCCCACGTAATAGGGTTTGAACGACACCGATCGTTTTATTTATACTTGTCCTCACCTTTGGAATAGCGGCATTCGTGATTAGTAGAGCGTAACAGATAGGACTATAGTATCGCGGGCACTGAGACGTTTACCTCTTGTAACAGGCACTATAGTCCGGTGGGGGATATAATCCGGCTTACATACACAATAGTGCTAAATTACATGATGCATTAAGGGCTACCATTCCTAGTGCCAGTTTCCAGTGGACCTCGGTACCTAGGAGTCATGTCATGAGAGCTATTGTTCCTAGGACATGGGTCGGAAGGCCCACTGTCCCCTAGGCAAATATCCCCCGGACTATAATATCTATTCTATAATCGCTTTCACAACGACGGTATAAGTGACTTTTTAAGCCGACCCGTGTGGACACTCTACATGAATAATCTTGTATTACATCACTAACAACTGTGTTTTCAACCGTGGATTGACCGTGGCTATTGTTATGTTAAGATCTTTACTACCCGACAGTGGCACTTTTTAACAGCAAACTTACAAAGAAAACATGCCTTTTATATTAATATTCACGCATTCAAGCCTTACCCAAATCGTGGCATGTGATTGATATCCAACGCATAAATCAGTCTTGACAACCCCGTCTACCTTATCTCTCAACATAAGAATATAACTATCGCTCATTATCTGTTTAGATTAATAACGAAGTTTCCGGTCTCAGTATTACGACACACGTTTGTGTCAACCAATTTTAAAAAAAAAACCCGAAAACAAGAAAAACAGCAAAAAGCATTAAAAAATCCTGATACAAGCGACACCACCCGTTAGTATTAAGACACAGATGTTGTGTCCACCAATGTTTCTAAAATAACAACTAAAAAAACCCACAAAACATCCAAAAAAGCATTAAAAATTAAAAAAAAAAAAAAAAAAAATGATTATATTAACAAAACAAACTTCCCTTTGACTTTTGTTTGACGCGTGTTTTGACGATATAGCACTAGGTTGGCAATATCATAATAATCACTTAAAACCGCTCGCAATACACAACCAGAGCATGTATTTTCAACCCACCAAAGTATATTGGACACATGTCATGTGCAATATGAAATAAAAAAAACAACGAAACGATGAATTAGAATTACTTTCAATCGGTCACTTATAAGGATTATTAGGGAAAGTGTGAACTCTTACCAGTGTCTCACAGACCTACCGCCTTTATTACGGAATGGATTGTAGCCCACCTTATACTAATTTTCTAGTTATCCTCATTATGTGCCTTTTAGTGATAATATTGAAGATAGTTCACTCTCTGCAAAGAAAGACGTTTATCACGCGGATTCTTTTGTTTCAATCAGCTGTCAAATCTTTGGACGTTATTGATTTTACCATTTGGAATATTCTGCTTGTATGGCCGGTTCGAGTCGGTGGTAGCCCCACGACTTTCAGTCATCACATTAACATTACACACGAGAGTAAGATCATTTTCTTTCTTACGGTCCTTGGCCATTGGAAGTTTATGGATGGATGGTAATATAATGCTATAGTTTCCAAAATTTCAGCTTATTACGACACGCGGTAGTGCTCCCAGTTTTCAAAATAAAACAAAAAAATCAGAAAAAACAGCCAAAAAAAGCATTAGAACGTCCCTGATACAAGCGACACAACACCGTGCGTACAAGCGACACACACCGTGAGATATTAACAGAAACAACGTCCCTTTGTTTGCGCTTGTTTAACGAGGTCAACCACTATGTGTGAGTGTCGGTTAACGACCTCTTTTCACTACACTCGGAATATAATAATAAAAGCATGTATTTCCAACCCTCAAAGTAAATTTGGTACATTTCATGAGCAAAAATCTTAATTTAGACAACTGAAACACAAGTTAGAAATAGCGTTCAAACGGTCAATGGTATAGCGATTATTCGTCACCGGTGAAACTAAAAAAAAAACGGTCTCCACAGACCGACAAAACCCCTTTATTACGAAATGATTTGATACAATTTAGTACATGTTTCTTTTGTTTATCCTCATGATGTTCCTTTTACTGCTCACATTGAAATAATTGACTTCATACAACAATAAAATGATGTTCACGGAATTCTTTTTGTTCAAACATCACTATGACCCCTCCACTTCTATACACCATTCGCGTCTTATGTTACAAGTTTCCTCCCTCCGTGCGTCAGTCGGTCTACGCGTAGCGGCATTATTTACTTTTATTATTATTAGCGGTTTGTTGTCAGTCGAGTCGCCTGGGCACAGCCACTTTTTGCATATTAAAATTATCTATTATTCATTTCTGGTGTCCCAGGTAGTCATTTTCACTTTTTACAAGAATGAATATTCATACAATAGAAATGTGGTTGTCCTTTGACTTATTGTCGTAAACAAATATTTTTTAAAAAAGTACTACTAGGACGTAAATGCGACCACATTATTAAAATAATCCGCTGATTTTCTCTTTCTCTCTTTTCTCCAATTTCACCGAAAAAAGTATATCACCGGGAAAATTTCTGCCGTCTATTGTAAGCTGCTTCATTTCTTTTCACACCAGATAATTTTATCAAGGAAAACGAGCAACAAACTAGTGCTCCTGGACAAAGTGTAGGTCCGTACAATCACACAAATGTAATCGTTGCATTGTCAGAGCCCCTAATGAAACTATCGATTCATAATACAACTTCTAACGTTCGTTGAAACTTCTCGTGCAATGTTCAAGTGAATACAATTCGTCCGACTATTCTAAGCTACCTTTGACGGCCCACTGGTCAGTTTTTTGGTGTTCAGAGCGGTCGGTTTCGAGTCAGTCGAGCCTACCATTTCGACTATTAATGTTGTTTATATAGAGTAATTTCATTGGTGCTATCATTTTTTTTTAGTTGAGATGATTACTTTCATGATATAAAGTCTAAATTCAAATACTGAAAGTAACTGATTTTTTATTGAATTTTCCTTTCAATCATCGTAATCAACCTCGTAATCCAGTGACACAGTCAATATGTTCACCCATTTCATGCACAAACTGTAGAGAGTCCCTGTGTAGACGTGTATTCTGGTTTATAAATAAGTAAGGTTACAAATATGTTCTCTAACAACAGATGTCCTCTGGCTAATCTGGTTTGCGTACACCTCCCCATAAATTTTACAGGTCTTTCAAATACTGTGTGAGTCAAAATGATTCCCCAAACAGCCTGATTTTTTTTTTTCCTTGTCAAACTGTGCATGGTAGCTCTCTTAAACTTCCTTCATTTAAATAAAGCCCTCAGATTTGCCTCTGTACAAGAGTTCTAATTGATTTGGTAGTGACGCGCAAATTTCAAGTGGGGTACCCAATGTGTGCTTTTTACACACTACTGGTGGTAAATGGTCTAAATTCAGCAATTGAGTATAAACACAGTCCGAGAAATCAAATGGAGCGGGGGGGAAGATTATTAAGTTTGATTAATGCAACCCCATTGCAATTATATTTTGACTGTTTAAATCTTCAAGGTTGATGACTCGTTTTTAACTATTAATAAGGCAAAACAGATTTTTGAAAAATACCCCCACACCACGTTTCACTTTAAGTGATACACCTTCTTGGCTAATGTTCAAAGTCAACTTTTTGGTAAACAATTTCTTTCATGATATATGAATAATTTGTGCTTCACGGTGGTAATAATTCAAACAACCAATAAAGGTACTTTGCCTAGCTCGTTTTCTGGATCCTGTTTGTGAATTACACTGCCACATGTTTACTCATCTTCTAGTTTACTGTAACTAATTTGTACCCGCGGCATTTCGGAGCCCTCTCAAATGATGCCATAATTTGAAACTAAAATGCAATAATCGCCGGGATTTTGACATGGAGATTAAGAAGTAATTCACTTTGTTAGTATACGTATATAATATATTCTAAAAAGATTATAACTATTTTTAAATATTTTTTTATTCCGGGGAACAATCCATTTTGACTCCCACTGTATAAATTGAATTTCGAATTTTATGCCAAAATGCTAATTATGGTATGTTAATTCCTGCGTTGCTTCGGTTTGTAAAATTTTACCTGTTCATTACATAATGTTCATATTTTGCAAAGATGCCACTTTCCAGGGAAAATTTAGTATTATATAATTTTAGAGTTATTTTCAATCTGGTTTGGGTTTTTTTCGGGGTTTTTACGCGCTCTTTCTCCATGTAAGGGTTCTTCTGAGTGATGCTAACTGTCATCTTTACTTTATACGTTTATCGGAATAATAACTAGACATATTGCTGTTCCTTAGAATTTCCCGTTCCTTTTGGTAACTCGTCCTTTTTCCGCTCCTAAAATGCAAAGCAGTACTCATTCTTTTCTTTAAAATGTAAAATACCCGTGGTATTATCACAAAAAGGACAAAATCCACGTCCACAATTTTATGCCCTTTTAAATCGATTTTTTTGTGTGGAAAAACAGGCCTACATTGCCAAAACTTTAAAATCTGAATATTCAGTACTGCAGGAGATTCATGTCAAAAACACTAAAAGTTTTCTTTTTCCAAGTATAATAAAATTATATAAAAATCTGAAATTTTTGATAGCTTTATTTGATGTTCACAAAATAAGGAAATCTACAAAAAAAAACGTTCAACGTAACAAAACACCGCGTTTAAAAAGATTACGGCCATTTAAAGTTAATAAAGTTAAGAGAGCACAAGTTCTCAAGTCGTCTGCCTCATTGGCAACTTGGTCCCATTTCTCTGCATGCAAAAGAAAATGCACGCCAGTTTTCCCACCGTCAACCTCCATACAGCCTAAATATATAGTTTTAATGCTAGAGTGCCTTGATGAATACTATTGAGTTCAAAAGACTCTGTCCTCGAACGGTGTCTGAAATCGTTGGAATTAAACCACCAACAAGAACTCATTTTTTTTCTTCATTTTATTTCCCTGTATTTATTTTGGTGTTTATAAGGCTCCCTTTCCCAATTTATTCTTTAGGTCATCATATTGGGATCTTGCCTGTGCTTTTTTGGGCCAAATGTTATAAATAAATTAAAAAATCAAGCAAGAAAAAAATAAGCAATATCACCTTGAAAAGTATTCAACTCAGACCATACGGCCTTTACACAGGAAATAGGAATACTAATTTCAAACTTTCTGCCCATATAACCTTAGCAAGAACAAGTGCCTGGGGGAATTATTTATCACAATTTGGTCTGATGTGATGGTTGCTTTAAATAGTTACCATGAATGTTCTAAAAAAAAAGAATTCGGAAAGAAGAATGGGACCAAGTTTGCCAATGGTGGCAGACGCACTTGAGTATACTTGAGGGCCCTCCTTTAGAGTTTTTTAAGTTTGACGGGTTCTAACACAATTCTTGTTTTCTCGTATTCTGTTCAAAATTTGAATCGCTGAATTCAATTTCGTTTCGTATGTTCAGTGTTCATTAAATAATAATCATGCAAAAAACCTAAGGTTTTAGTGTTCGATCATTCAATAATATTTTCATAAAATGAAGGCTGGCATGTTTAATCCATAATTATCACAAACCTTATACTTACAATGCTCTTGTAAAGCTAGAGCTAAATTACCTCCGTCTAATCCCGGACCATTTTTTTGAAACAACACTTCACGGGGGGGGGGGGGGTTACCCCCGCCTGTGGATTTTCGTTACTGAACCTCCTATTCCTGTAATTATGGTAACGAACGCGTAGCTGCCGTTAAAGTTTCTTTCTATCTATCTCTTCTTTCCATTGTAAAAATGAGTACAACTCCCCATTATGACGTCACATGACGTCATATGTTGCGAAAAGTACAAAATACTGATGGGGTTTGTAATTTCCGCATTTTAGAGTCTCAAAAACTTATTATATATTATATTATTATGAGAATCTTTTGAGAAATGTGGAATTGACAAACAGTGTAATCAGTTGAAGTGGCACCTCTAACGGGGTTGTTAAAAAAGAAACAGAATTGGTAATAAAACATTTGATAGTTTTGGACATTTGGAATTTGAAAATACAAATTTCGAATTTCAGTAAAAGTTCTGTAAAGTCCAGCAAAAGCCTAACTCACAAAAGTAGAATACACTATTATGTCACAACTGTCTTAAAAATCCTTTCTTTTAATTAAGTCAAGGAATCAGGAGGGGTTCTAACGATCAAATTCCCCAGGCCCGTAAGCAGTGATGGCGGGTGGCGCAAGGAGGCGGACGCCCCTCCAAAAAACCCAACATACGCTACAAAAGCCTAAAAACGGCCCAAATATATTTTTGCGAGCGATCGAGCCAAAAATTCTGTGTTTTTTACGGCTTGTTTTGTCGAAACAAGTTTAACAGTTTTTGGTTAGGGAGGCCGAATTTTGGAGAAAATCCCATTTGTGACAAAAAATTGCCCATCCCTCCCCCAGAACTCTGGTCACGGCTGCATTCCCTTTATCCATGTTTCAGCAGCCGCAGGGAATATGTTTTCCCTTGACATTAATGTCCACACCTTTCAAAAAATTCAAACTGTGTATCATGGTCCCCTGACCATGGTAATGAATATTAATATCCAGTTTGACACCTAACACTGGGTATCACCATGGTCCCTGACCATGGTACTGATATTAATGTCCATTGACAACTCCACTGGTATCAGGGTCCTCTGGACAATGATAATTTATATATTTAATGTTCACATTGGACACTAACACTGGCATCATGGTCCCCTGGACCATGGGCATCTGAATTAAGTCCATTGGGACAACGAACACTGGTTAAGTCACATGTTCCCTTGGACCCTGTATCTGATATTAAGGGATGTAGATCGATTTGCTATCTGAAACTCGAAAAATCATCAAATCATATTTTTGTTGTATTTTTTGTTACTGGGCGATGGATAATGCAACATAACATGCATGGTTGGCTTGAAATCCGAGTATTAAAACAAATGCAGTTACTTTTATCTGATTCTTTAATTGCTATACGTGCGTACAAAGTTCGGACTTTCTTGGTGATATCCCAGATTTTTAAGCGGTGCTATTGGTGCACCATGATCAATACAGTTTTGCTCAACACAAACATTATTGATCTTTGTTTTATTCTGTGCTAGTGTAAACCACAATCACTGTTTATTTGAGATTGAGACGTCACACTGTATGTCCTATTTGCGGGAGAACGGTATGAAAACACCATTTCCATCAAATACTTCATTTTTTCACTATTTGGTGGTTGTTTCTACATTAAAGTCAGTATATGGAATTGTATACACTTATCCTGATTTATAATTAAAACAAAAGCATTCCACATTTTTCGATCTCTCGCAATATCGCTGCTAATCCCTTTAATGTCATTGGACAACTAACACTGAGTATCATGGTTCCTTGACGCATGGTATCTGGTATTAATTCCAGTTGGACAACTAACCATAACACTGAATAACCATGGTCCCCGGACCGTGGTGACGGATCTTATGTCCTGTGGATCAACTAACACTAAGATTTGTAAAGCCGTTTGGGACAAGCTTCCCTGAGTTTACAGCCGGATATTGTGATATAAGCGTCAGTTTCTTCCATCGTTGTAGGTTAACAAATAACATTGAAAAAAATCTGCGTTCGTATACCAAGCCATTTCATCATTTGTGTCAAATAACATTACAATCCTAAAAAATAACAATAAAAAAATATACAACGAATCCGCTAGAAGAAGATTTTCGGACCTGGTTCATTGGATTCGAACAAAGTTCTTGCAATGTGACCATCCGCGACCTTGCCGTTACAAAACACCCGTAAGAGGGTTTGACGACCACCGATCGTTTTATTCTATTTGTCCTCCCTTTTGAATAGCTGCATGTCGTGATTTACGAGTCAGCGTAACAGATAGGACTGGATAGTATCGCGGGCACTGATTACTTTACTCTTGTAAAGGCACTTATCGTTGGGGATTTTTAGGTCCGGTTCACATACACAATAGGCTACAAATACATGATGCAGTAAGGGCTATACCATTCCTAGTTGCAGTTGTCCAGTGGCCTCTGTACCTAGGAGTCCATATTCGGAAGGAGGAGGCTATTGTTTCCTTAGGGACAGGGGTCGGAAAGGCCCCTGTCCCCCAGGAACATAGCCCGCCGGACTCTAATATCTATATCTATACATCCTTCACAGAACCGGTATATAAGTGACTTATTTACGCCCGACCGTTGGGACACGCAACGATGGAATAATCGTTTTATTTTTACGAATCAATCAACACGGGGTGTTTCAACCTTGCTGCACCGTGGCTTTGTTATGATTTTAAAGACTTTTACCAGGACAGTGGCACTTTTTAACAGCAAACTTTTAATCAGAAGAACAACATGCTTTTTTCATTGAATATTCACGCGTATTCAAGCCTACCAAAATCGTTGCATGTGATTGATATCCAACGCATAAATCAGTCTTGACAACCGTCTAACATTATCTTCTCTCAACAAGAAGAATTATACTATCGGCTCATTATCTGTTTGGACGATGTAATACAGGCATTTTCCGTCTCAATAATTAAGACGCACGGATGTGTCACCCCAGTTTAAAAGAAAAAACAAACCCAACCCGAAAAACCAAGAAAAAACAGCAAAAAAGCATTAGGACATCCATGATACAAGCGACACACATGCCCGTTATTATAGACCACGATATTGTGTCCCACCAAAGTTTAAAATAACAACTAAAAACACCAAAAAAAAACAGCCAAAAAAAGCAATAAAACCCTAAACAAACGCAAACCCACCGTTGAGTATATAACAGAAACAAACCTCGTCTTTGAGGCTGTGTTTTGACGCGTGTTTGACGAGTAATGCCACTAGGTGGCAATATCCTCAATAATCACTTAACCGCTCGCAATACACAACCAGAGCATGTTTTTCAACCCACAAGGTATATTGGACACATTTCATGTGCAAGGCAACATAATTGAATAAGAAAAACGAAACTATGAATTAGAAGACTTTCAATCGTCAACATTTAATGATTATTCGGGAAAGTGTTAAACTCTCTTCCAGTGTTCTCACAGACGCTACGTCCTTTATACGGAATGGATGTAGCCAAACTTACTACTAGTTTCTAGTTATCCTCATAGTGCTTTTAATGAAATATTGAAATAGTTTCACTTCTGGGCAAAGAAATGACGTTTAACGGTATTCTTTTGTTCAATCAGCGGTCAAGAGAAGCTTTGGAGATATTGATTTTACACATTTTGTATATTCGCCTTGTTGTCCGTTCGAGTCCGGTGGTAGCCCACGCTATTCAGCACATTTAAAATTCCCAACACGAGAGTAAGATCATTTTTCTTTACTTTCCGACGTCACCTTGGGCCATTGAAGTGTATGAAATGGATTTATAATTATCTATAGTTCAAACATTTCAAAATCTTCTATTACTACACGGCGGTAGGTGGGTCCACCAATTTTAAAATAAAAACAAAAATAATAAAACAGCAAACAAATCATTAGACCGCCATGAACAAGCGACACACAACCGTGCGTAGCAAGCGCACAACACAAGCACCGTGAGTATATAACAGAAACAAACCGACTTTGTTTGACGCTTGTTTAACGAGTAAAACCACTAGGTGGGAGTGTCGTTAACGACCGCTTCATCACTACTCGTATATCAGTAGAATCAGCTGTATTTCAACAACCCTCCAGAAGTATATTTGGGTAGCAATTTTCATGAGCAAAAGAGTGAATTTAGAGCAAACGGAAACGACACGTTAGAAAATGCTTTCAAACGGTCAGTATATCGATTATGATTGGCAAACGTGAGAACTTAAAAACGGTCCTCACAACCTACACCCTTTATTACGAAAGGAGATATTGAATAAAATTTTAGTACAATTTTTTCTTTTTATCCTCATATGTGCCTTTTACCTAAAGCATTGAAATAATGACTCATCAACGAAAATGATGTTAAACGGAATTCTTTTGTTTCAGAAAGCGGCCTAGGGGGCCGAACCAGGTCACCTTCGTCAATCAGGAAGATTATGGTATGCTGTGTGCGCTTTATCCGTAAATTGGTACGTATTTAAGTATATACAAAAAACGATTTTCTGATTTTCTGCCGGCCCCCCTCTCTTTTCGTGCGTGCGTCTAGATTGCGCTGTCTTGTAATCAAGAGTTTCTGGGTTCGAGTCCCACTTCTGACGCTAAATTTTAATCTAGTTATTTTGGGACTTAAGATTGCAATGGAACTCATCCGAGGTCATTGCGATTCACACGTAAGTACTAGGGTTTCCCTGGTCTGCCCCTACCGGCTTGGTCTTTTGTTCAACATCACATGAACCCTCACTATTATCATCACAATTCGCGTCCTTATGTTACAAGGTTCCTCCGTGGCGCAGCCGTCTAAGCGATAGGCGTCATTGATTTTTTAACTTTTTAGTTATATTAGTCGTTGTTGTCAGTCGAGTCCACCATGGGCACACCACTTTTGGCATATTAGAAATTATGCTAGTATTTCAGTGTTCATGAGTATCAAGGTAGTCATTTTCAATGTTTACAATGAAATGAATATTCATAACAATAGATGTGTTGTCTTGAAGTTTTCGTAAAAAAATCATATTTAAAAAAGTACTAACTAGGACGGAAGATGAACAACAATTATTAAAATAATCCTGTGATTTTCTCCAATTTCAACGAAAAAAGTAATATCAGCAGGGACATTTCTTTCTGCCGTCTTAAGCTGCTTCTTTCTTCAATACCAGAGGAATTTATCATGAAAACTAGAAATAGAACTAGTTGCTCCTGTGAACGAAAGTGTAAGTGGCCGTAAAAGCACACAAATATTCGTTTGCATTGTCAGAGCCCCTATAATGAAAAGCTAGACCATATACAACAGGGCTAAACTTCGTTGAAACTTCTCGTAATGTTTCAAGGAATACAATTTGCCCGAATATCTAAGCTCCCTTTGATGGCCCACTGGTCAAGTTATTTTGGGTGTTCAGTCGGTTCGATCCCGTCGAGCGCTACCAGTTTCGGACTTCTCAGTTGTTATATATCAGTAATTTCAGTTGCGTGCTATCATTTTTTTTAGTTGAGATGATAATTCATGAGTTAAAGTAAAATTCAAATACTGAAGTACGGATTTTTTATTGAGATTTTCTTTAATATCATCGTATACCTCGTAATCAGTGACACAGTTCAATATAGTTCCACATGTCATGCACACAATTTAAGAGAGTCATGTGTAGACGTGTATCTGTTTAGAAATAAGATATTACAAATATGTTCTCTACTAACAAAAGAATGTCCTCAGTGTCTAGATCGTGTTGCGGTAACACTCCCAGAAGATTTTACAGTATTTCATCAGTGTGAGTCAAAATGATTGTTCCCCAAACATCCTGATTTTTTTTCTTGTCAAACGTGCAGGTAGCCTAAATTCACCTCATTTTAAATAAAGGCCCTCAGATTGCCTTTGTACAAGAATCTATTAATTTGGTAATTGAAGCGCAATTTCAAGTGTGGGGTACCCATGGTTGCTTTACACACTACTCTGGTGGATAATGGTAATAAATTCACCAATGAGTATAACCCAGGGCATTATGAAGTTATTAATTATGCAACAGACAACGTTGGCAATTATATTTTGACTGTTTTAAATTCTTTCAAGGTTTGGAATGACCGTTTTTAAACTATTAACTAAGGCAATACAAGATTTTGAAAAATACCCACACCCACCAAAACCAACGTTTCAATTTAAGTTATACACCTTCGTTGGGCTAAAGGTCAAAGGTCAACTTTTTGTGGTAAGCAATTTTTCTTGTGCAATGATAAATATGAATAATTTTGTCTTCACTTGTGGTGAATAAATGTCCAACAACCAGAATCCTGTTGTCCCATATGCCGTTGTTTCTGGATCCTGGGTTGTGAATTACACTGCGAACATGTTTACGCTCATCTCTAGGTTTAACCTGTACTAAATTTTGTACACGGCGGCATTTCGGGAGTCTCTTAATGAGGCCATAACTTGAAAAAAAATTCCTGAATCTCGGGTGATTTTTGCCATGGAGATTAAGAAGTTATTTGTAGTATAAATTAGTGATATAATATTCTAAAAAGATTATAACTATTTTTTAATATTTTTTTATTGCATCGGTGCAAATCATTCTGACTCACCAGCTGTAAAATTGAAATTCGAATTTTAATGCAAAGCTCAATTACATGGTATTGTGAAATTCATGCATTGCTTCGGTTTGTAAATTTTACCTGTTCAGACATAAATGTTCATATTTTTGCAAAGATGCCACTTTTCATGGAAATATTTAGTAGTTTTAGTTATTTTCAATCTGGTTTGGGTTTTTTCCGGGGTCTTTTATGCGCTCTTCGCCAGTGTAAAGGTTTCTGAGTGATGCTAACTGGCATCTTTAATTTATAAGTTTATCGTAATAACTAACATGCGGTTTCCTTAGAATTTACACGTGTCCTGTTGGTAATACGTCTTTTTCCTAAATGCAAAGCAGTAACTCATTCTTTTCTTTTAAAATGTAAAATACCACTGAGTGTATTATCACAAAAAGGGACAAAATACACTTCCACAATTTTATGCCCTTTTAAATTCTATTTTTTTGTGTGAAAAATGCCTAAAATTGCCGAAACTTTAAAATCTGAATATATCAGTAACTGAAGGAGATATCAATGTCAAAAAACACTAAAAGTTTTATTTTCCAAGTATAATAAATTTATATAAAATCTTAAATTTTGATAGCTATTTGATGTTCACAAAAATAAAGGAAATAAAAAAAAACGTTCAACGTAAAAAACCACCAAGTTTTAAAAAGAGTACGAGCCATTTAAAGTTAATAAATGTTAAGAGAGCACCAAGTATACTCAAGTGCGTCTGCCTCATTGGCAACTTGGTCCCATTTCTTCTGCAATGCAAAAGAAAATGCACGCCAGTTTTCCCACCGTCAACCTCCATACAGCCTAAATATTTAGTTTTAAATGCTAGAGTGCTGATGTAATAATATTGAGTTCAAAAGATCTGTACTCGAACGGTCTCTGAATCGTTGAATTAAAACCAACAACAAGAAATCATTTTTTTTCCTTCATTTTAGTTCCCTGTATTTAATTTGGTGTTTATAAGGCTTCCCTTTAATTTAGTGCTTTAGTCATCACTATTGGGATCTCGCCTGTGCTTTTTGCCAAATGTTATAAATAAATTAAAAGCAAGCAAGAAAAAAATAAGCAATATCAACTTGAAAAGTATTCAAGTCAGAACAAGACGGCCTTTATACACAAGAAGTAGGAATACTAATTGCATACTCTCTGCCAATATAACCTTAAGCAAGAACAAGTGCAGTTTGGAATTATTTATATCAACAATTTGGTCTGATGATGATGGGTGCTTTAAATAATTACCATGAATGTTCTAAAAAAATAATTCGGAATAGAAGAAATGGGACCAAGTTTGCCAATGGGGCAGACGCACTTGAGTATACTTGGTGCTCTCTTTACATTTACTAACCTTTGTATATTGAGGTATGTTAAAACTTATATTGAATGATTGCAGGTTTAATAGTGACTTTCTAGAATCATTCACAATTGCGAACTGTGGTTAATATTCATGAAATGAGTATGGTTGCACGCTTCCATATAGCTTGTTCCGTAGCGTTGCACGTCGTCCGTACCTAACTCCTTTAGGGAGAGAAGATAATACTAGGGGCTATCGTACGCGTAGCGGAAAAAGCCAGAGCAACCTCGGGCTAGCTTCCATATGGCCACGCATGGTGTGGGGGGGGGGGGCACTGACATTGGAAAGAGGTACGGGTATGTGCTTAAGACCACCATTTCGTCTCTCCAGCAGTTCCCAAAGCCCCCAGTTGAAGCATATTTCAGTTCTTAAAGCAATAATGGCACATTTTTGAAGAGCGCCCCCAATTTTCAAAATTTGATATTTTGGCACAGTTACGTTGGTGATTGTCTAGGAAACTATACCTGCGAACGAGAATGCTAAAAATGTGTATTTATCATAAAATAAGCGATTTTGTAATAAGAATTTGGATCCCAGATTGGACTTAACAGCAGAGCTGGAAATGTTACGTCCGTGCATGATGAAATAGTGCCACCTTTCGAGAAAATAACCTTTACTTGATTTTACGCACCAATAAAACAACTAATGGCTGGCTTAAGACGGCCCAATTCTCACGAAAAGTTAAGCCATTGCGTTTTTTGCTTTCTCGATCCACCATTTTTACACAATGCTTTTGTGGATTAAAACTGTTCAATTGAATAAAACCCATTTTGGCATATATAGTTTTCTGTTTCTAATATTTCGGTTGGATTTTTATGTACACATTTGCCCTCAAACTGCCAAAATGGCAAAAATAGCTGTCAAATTCTCTATATCCATTTTTAAAAATTCAGAAAAAATACCTAAATAATCATTTTGAAAAATTGGTTTTGATAGGTTTTGAAACATGGTGCTGAAATTCCATATACTGTGTAGCTTGCATTTGCCTGACCGGTAATTTTTCAGAGAACAAAATAAGGTGTCCAATAGAATTGGGTTTATTACTTTATCCCATCTCAATCACCTAAATTCAAAATATTTAACGATATTAAACTAAAGTTTTTGTACTTTTAGAGGCAAACACTGAATGCTAATGAAAAATTACGGCCATCACCTGACGTGGCAACCTTTAAGGACACGTTTAAGATCGAACTCGATCGTGAAAAAAATCGACCATGTTAAGAATGTTTATTACGTTATCCATTTGTTCCAGCAATTAGTAAGGAATATCCATGTAGATTGAGGTAGGTACAGCTATTCATTCCCTCATCACCAACATACTCTAGAAACTCCAGATATGTACTTCCTGGTCAATGTAGGGTGCACAAAGGTGTTTTTTAATTACGTTATTTAGTTTCAGTTAGTTTATTACGTTATCGACTGATGGGCAACTGTGTTTTGTTACATTGTTGACATCAAAGAACCATTATCATTGACTGATTTGACCCCGAATAATGGACTTTCACAAAATGGTCAAAATAGTTTGAGTTCCTGGTTATAATGCATGAATTTTGGGCCTTTTTTAACTTTAACATAACGTAATAACAAAAGATTATTGTCATGTACTGGATAAGGTCCAAATTATTCTGTAGTCAACATTTTCTTTATATAAAAAAAAAATAAAGGTGTTCCTAAGGTTCTCTTTTGGAAATAGTAATTCGGATTCCATGGATTTCATTTTTGATAACGTAATCACCCTAGATTTTTTTTTTTAACACACAAAATGTTTGCAAGCTCTGCTTTAACAAATTCTTAGAGGTGGTGTTCGCATTTTTGTCGTCCCATTTATCAATGACACATATTCCAAGTAAAAAATTGCATAAAGAACCAAAAACGTGAGCGAATTTTTTTTTACTTTTTCAAACTCAATTGGCGTCATTTTCGTGAAAATTGGCCAGACACGTACATGGCGCTATTTTCCCTGATATTTCCAACATTGGAATGGCCGTTTTTCCAGCAGCCGTTGAATTATTAATCGGGATCCCGATAATATTCGTTTGTGAGACCCGCCCATTTTCGAGCTTAAACCTTTTACAGGTTGTGTTTACAAGCCAGGTTACCAATGCAACCGTGTAAAATATCTATTTTTTTGGAAAAAATTGGGGGCAGCACTTTCAAAAAATGTTAATATTGCTTTAATGGGTCCCCCTTTCAGAATAAATTTTTCACTCAGAAGCTGAATTATTCGCCAATTTTCAGCTCCAAGCCTGCAAATTTCTCACATTTTTCAGTTCCCACAGCCGCTCTTTCGCGACAAACATTCACAAGCCCCCAAGTTCGGAAATTGGGGCGACACCATCCCTACCACCTAACTGAAAAAAAGTTGAGTGCCCCCCCCCCCGGAATTTTTTCATACTTATCGCGCTAGGGATGTTTGATCATTCATAGCCAAGTACTAGTATTTCGAGGTTCATGATGACAATTCGAGAGGTGTCATTAGCCGTTTCGGTGAGGTACTATTTTGTTACGCGTAGTTGCCCCAGTCTGAAATGTCAGCAGATTGGTATTTCAGGTTGTCACTGTGAGTCGGCCTTAAAGGCTGACTCAAAGATTTCCCAAGGAGGGCGCCCTCATTTTCCAACAGATTGCGTTTTTGCATAGATATTCATAATGGTTGTCCATACACTAATCACAGTGTGAAATAGCTAAGCTCAAATTGAAGTCCTTCATATATAGAAAATCACAACTTATTGTTATGTAAAGCTTCATTTTTGGAAACCTAGTGAGATTTACTGCATTTTGATTAGAGCGTATAAGAGAAAATGTGAGTTTATGATCATTTTTCATGTTTGTATCTGTATTTAGTGAAGTTTGTCTTTATTGTTGCAGGGATAAAACACAGTTGTTGAATATATTAAATGACGACAAGAAGTAAGACAGTCAAGTAGATACCTTCTTGCACGTTATTGCATCAACGTGTTATTATGTTATTATTTATGATTACTAGAATTAACTAATCACAAAGTCTGTGATCTCACAACAAAAAGTGCTTCGTTCAGATAATAGATTCGCGAGTTTGTCAGTTTCCTTATCTTTAATATATACTCACAGAAACAAAAAGCTTTGTATCTGTGCCCAACATAACAAAGTAGTGACATTGTCTATAGTGATCTTAAAAATACCCTAACCCACATGAACAATTGCTTCCAAGTAAAAGCAACCTCATAATCTTAAGTGATGAACAAACAACCTGCCAATTGTCATTGCTTCAGAGTTTAAAAGAACCCTCAAAAATATGGTCCATATCACTATCTCCATGCAGTGACGTCAGCCCAGTTTATAATGATAGCAGTGTTTAACCCTCGTCTACCTGAGCCATTTTTTGTAACAAAACTCCCGAAGGGGGGTCCCCCCTGTGATTTTCGTTACTGAACACCCAATTCCTGTAAATTTGGTACCACATGATAGCTTAGAGTTTCTTCTTTCTATTGGTACCAAAATAAGTACTAACATCCCCATTATGACGTCACCATGACGCCATATGTTGAGGAAAGTAAGAAAGTACTGAATATAGGGTGGAAAATTGATATTTCGCAATTTTTGGCGATTTAAACACCTTATTATAGCTCTAAAAATGCCGTAATTATATAAAACTAGTCCTTTCCCATCAAGTAGAGTCAAAAAACCGCATGAAAATTGTTTTCCTAACCTTTTTGGCAGTTTTGCTGACATGCGAACTTTATGACGTCATTGTGACGTAATGCTAGACATGGGGTACTCATTTTGGTATCAATGGAAAGAGGAGGACAATAGCTATCTATTGGTACCAAAATCATGTTTGTCTGTGATGTTTCTGTGTTGTGTTAGGCATGTTGGTACTTCTCTTCCGAAGGGGGGTGCCCCCCCAATCCATCACTTTGGGATCACCCTGTATCTTACCTATACCCCGATGGATGTTTGTTTTTGGATTAAAAGGAGCGGAACATGTCAATTGACAATTACATTAAATATTTTTTTTTTGGGGGGGGGGGGGGTTTTTTTTTTTTTTTTTTTTTTACCACCCCCCCCCCTTCGGTTTTTTGAAGCCCAGTTGAAAACACAAAATGGCTGACAGCGTGCGCGCGTATTTTCATGCGCCCTAAAAACGTACGGCGCTCCGCAAATTGCAATCGCTGCGTCCTTGAGAAATACCCATTTTAACCACATTCAGTTTCATTATTGTTTTTCTGTCTGTGGTTATCAGTTCTTTTGTACAAACAAACAAGTTGAAGTTAATTCTTTTCTCCGCATTTTTCTTTCCCCGTTAACTTTGGTTCTTACGCTTCTTGAGGATTTACACGTCTTTTAAAGATCTGCATTTCAAAATAGGGATCTGATCAGACAAAGATAAGACTCATCAAAGAAATACAACTGAATAAGAAAAAAATGAGTGGTTTTACCAACCTCGAAGAAATTGTGAATTTGTGAAAATAGTTACCTTAAACTAATGTAATAAAAATTCAATAAACAAATGGTGAAAACAAAAGGCATAATCAAAATAGTAAAAAAGAAAAAAAAAAACCATATGTATAGCTAGCAGAATTTCCCCTTTTCCGTTTTCCCTACTGAACAGAAACTATGCAGAACCTTTTAAAAAACGTAAATTTCTTATTTTCCTTTTTCTTTACTGATTTTTTGTCACCCTGAGTAATTATTTAATAAAAGAAAACACAAGAGAGAAAGAAATTAAGAGGAAATGAAAAAACGAAATGGGTAAAAATAAGTAAAAAAGAGAAAGAATGATAAATAAAACAAGAACAAACATAAAAAGAAAACGCAATACATTTTTTAAATAACAAAAAATCATTTAAAGCTGAAAATCAATTCCATAGCCATGATCAATATAGATCTTACTCAACACTCAATGGGATTTTACCATGTGTTCAAATTTCTCGTGAATGTCTATTTTACAAACGTTGGCTTGAGCTTATCATTTTTAATTTTTTTCTAATTGTGTTTCATGCAGTTGTACATTTCAGGAACAAAACTTTCTCAAAGTTCTAAATATAACTATGCTGAACATGAATAGATATCAGGAACAAAAACTTCTCAAGTATAACTATGCTGAACTGGAATAAATAAACGCACTTTGGGGTGTGGGTTTTATGTGTTTTATTTATTTGTAGAGGGGCTAGTCGTTTTCTCTTTGGTTATTTGGTCTGCTGGTCCTACTCAGTGTGTCTGCAAGTTTTCCGCTGTTTGTAATTTGATATTTGATTTTTTTGATAAACACATAAACTACGACGGGAAAGAAGAAAAATAAATGACAGAACGAAAAGAAAGAAAGAACACTAAAAGAAAGAAAGAAAGAACACTAAAAGAAAGAAAACCTAAACTAAGAAAAAACTAAAAATAAAGAACACTAAAAGAAAGAAAAGCTAAAAGAAAGAACACTAAGAAAAAGAAAAACAAAAAGAAAGAACACTAAAAGAAATAAAAAACTAAAAAGAAACACACTAAAAAGAAAGCACACTAAAAAGAAAGCAAAAGCTAAAAAAGAAAGAAGAATACCTAAAAAGAAAATAGAATGAAAAAACTAAAAAGAAAGAAACACATAACAAAACATAGAAAGAAAAAACTAAAAGGAAAGAACACTAAAAAGAAAAAAGAAAGAAAGAAAGAAAGAAAGAATAAAGACACTAAAAAGCAAGAAAAAAAGGACTAAAAAGCAAGAAAAAAAGGACCTAAAACAAGAAAAAGGACACTAAAAGCAAGAAAAAAGGACACTAAAAGCCAGAAAAAAGGACACTCAAAAGCAAGAAGGCACACTAAAAAGCAGAAGAAAGGACACTAAAAAGCAAGAAAAAACACATATTAAAAAGCCAGAAGAAGGACACTAAAAAGCAGAAGAAAGGACACTAAAAAGCAAGAAAGGACCTAAAAGCAAGAATAAATGACACGAAAAGCAAGAAGAATGACACAAAACAAGCAGAATAAATGCCACTAAAAACAAGAAGACAGGACACCGAAAAAGCGCAGAAGAAGGACCTAAAAAGCAAGAAGAGGACACTAAAAGCAAGAAGAAGGGACACAAAAAGCAAGAATAAAGGACACTAAAAAGCAAGAAAAGTACACTAAAAGCAAGAGAAAGGACACTAAACGCAGAAGACAAGGACACTAAAAAGCAGAAGAAAGTGACACTAAAAAGCAGAAGAAGGACACTAAAAAGCAGAAGAACGGACACTAAAGCAAACGAAAGAGAAAGGACACTAAAAGCAAGAACGAAAAGAAAGACAGGACACTAAAAAAAGCAGAACGAAGAGAAAGTACACTAAAAAGCAATAACGAAAAAGAAAGGACACTAAAAAGCAATACGAAAGAAGAAGGACACTACAAAAAGCAAGAACGAAATAGAAAGGAACACTAAAAAAGGCAAGAACGAAAGAAGAAAGGACACTCAAACGCAAGACGACAAGCAAGGACACTAAAAGCAAGAACGAAAGAAGCAAGGACACTAAAAAGCAGAAGAAAAGAAACGAAAGCGAAGGACACTAAAAAGCAAGAAAGACAAGAAACTAAAAAGAAGGACACTAAAAGCAAGAAGAAAAGAAACGTACAAAAAGACATGACACTAAAAAGAAGAAGAAAAGAAACTAAAAAGAAAGGACACTAAAAGAAGAAAGAAAAGAAACTAAAAAGAAAGGACACTAAAAAGCAAGACGAAAAACTAAAAAGAAAGAAAGAAAGAAAAAGAATAATGCCAATTCTTGTATTTTTATGTTTATATGTTGATGTTCGAGGTCAAGCGAACCATAAAAGCAAACTGTTGGCATGAAAAATAAGAACAACAATGTGAGAACATCGAACTCCACGAAGCATACTGTCGCGTACATGACGATGGGACATGTGGTCGTAGAATCGGCCCCCGCTGACAGATCCCAAAATTACCCCAAATCGCTCGAGGATGCGGGGAAAAGCCGCTCCGCGTAGGTGCGACACGGCTTCATTCGAATCGGGCTAGTCGCCACTCTAGTTAGTAAATATAGCTCGGTGTGTTTTCCCTTCATTTTGCAAAAAATGACTGTTGACAGAATGATGTACCACCAAGTCACACAATAATTTTGGCAACCAATCTAATGTGTCCTATATATGTAACATGGAAAGCAATTGCGATGTAGTTCCAGAAGGCTACTAATATTAAGTAGGCAAATGAGTCGAAATTCGCACATATTGATTTGAGATAAAAGCCCAAACAAAGGAGAAAAGGTCTTTTGTTTCCTATAGATTTTGCCACCCTTCAAACGGATCATATTCTGCGAAGTAATTGGTCAATTTCAATGGGGATTTCAGCAAAATGTAGCTTTTAAAATAGGCATACAGTGAAATGGAAGTAAAAATTGGAATCTAATAGACTTCGACTTATGCTGATCGCATCCATGTATTGCAACATTCCATTTCTTGAGTCATACTATTACCATGATTTTCTCAAAGAAATAGAAAAACGTTCTATTTGGCATCATTGCTGAAAAGTCACTAAGGGACAAAGCACCGAGTTACAGTTTCCTATTTCCCCTGTCACAAGTAACAACAGTGGGTGACTTTATCATTAGGTTTACCCATGGAAAATGAAGGGAAAAGACCGTGTGATCCCCAGCTAGTCAAAACTGCGTCAGGAGAATATGCCTGCAGATGTTCCGGGAGCGATGTGCATTCAAATTGGACGTCGGGCCGAAGTCGTCACGGTCGCGGTCGGTAGGCCAGCATCGGACCGACGTTGGAAAAAAGGTGGAGTGACTGGTCGTTTTATGTCGGTAGCAACGGCGAGCGACGTTGGAAAAGGTGGGAAATTTCGTTTATGGCCGGCAGGCTAACGTGAGACGGTGGCCGAGACGATACTGCCTAAATATATAATTAGGCCTAAAGATTAGGAAATGAGTATAGCCGAAAGAGGACACCGAGACCTTTGACAAAAATATGCTTTCAACATTGTGAGTAAAAAAAACACCATATGCCATGTGCCATTGTGCGTGTCATATTTGTGTACTATATTACTGTTTTCAACGAGATACGGGGTATTTCCTGGCTTTCCGGTTTTATATTTGTCACCGCTTTGAAGCTCTGTGACGTAGGTGGCCATTTTATATTTACTTAGTGGGTCCATATGATGAGCTTTTACAATTGAGTAATTATGATCATAATATTTTGCCACTTCGGTATCAAGCAAGGTAAGTTTAGTCACATAGTAAGATCAGATCGCAAAAGGGTCCTGTTTCATTCTGGTCAAGGGACGTGATTCTCTGTACTAGAATAAAGATACCTAAGTAAGACGGGAGGTTACTGGTGTATTAAAGACAGTGAACCACAGGATTTTTCTTTTTAATTCAAAAAGAACAAGCGTGATAAAATTATGAGCCAAATTTGGCCAACGGAAGCATACGTGGGCCAAACAAGGTATGTTATATGGGTATGCTCATGTGCATATTTCGGGTCAAAATCTCACTAGAGCGCAACACGGAGGAGTGGAGAACAAAATATTGCGTGCATGGTCCTTATGAGAGTCAACGATATAAGGAATACAAGAGTTGGGACATGAAGGGCAAATTACGATTGTATTAAATCTTACGGAAATCGTAACAGTTAAAAAATACCGATACACAAATGTTAAAAGGTAAAAAATCAGTGATAAATCCCGCTTATTTGTTAACAGAGATGCCGTTACAGGAATTTTGATGTTACGTCGACAGCTGCGAAGGTGCAGAAAAAAAAATAGAATGAAAAAAATAAAAAAACATGGACCTATTTGGAAGATGCTCTAGTCGAACTTAAAAAATTGAGCAGAGTAAAAGGTCAGTCATGAACACGAACTTTATAAGAAATCTAATGTTATCTATATTAAAACTTAGGGGTCGGGAAGGAAGGATAAATACAAATGAACCGTAAAAGAAGTTTACACGACTTTACTGAGAAGAACCCTTTTTGGTGTACCAAGTTTACACAGTTAAGTATGCTGAGGTACATCTTTCCAGGACTGAACAAAAACATTGTGCACCATCGACTATTTTTGAAATTCTGAACAATAGAGGTCAATGGGGTGACTTGCTTTTCATTTATCTCATAAACAAATACAATGGAGGTCAACGACTTCGCTGCAATCCTGTGGAATGGTTAACCAATTGAGACCATTTTTAAAGGAATCGGTGCAATAGTAAAGATGAACGTTTGGGTGGGCTGATTGACTTTGGCATTTGAGAATTGTCGTATACCTCGGTAACCATACTTGTAGGTCATTTGGTAATCCTTTCTAAAACAACAAAAACAAAGACTAGGATTTCCATTTAAATGCATTCAAACGCTGATCCTAAAATATACTCAATGGAAATAAAATAATTTTAAAATGTTTATATTTCAAAAAAAAATGCAAATACTAATATTTGGGCAGCTATAGCTGCCTGCCCCATTCAATGAGATATTAATTAACCACAATATATTACACACTCGATTGTGCTTCATTGTCATAATTAACGTTCTAAGCCATCCAGTTGGGTTGCAGCAAACCAAGAAAGAATCAAATATATTGTACGCCGCAAAAATGCCAAAGCCTAAATAACATGCGATTACACTAGTTTCTATTGTGGTATGAACACATTTTATGTTTTTAATCTTCATTTAAAATATCCTGTTTTAAAATTTTACGTCTGGTGCATTTCAGATCTAGCATCTTACGTCAATTAAAGGCGAACCCGTACAACGAATAATATTAAACAATATAATACTTAAATAATTATTGGACCGCATATCGAGTGGTTTCATAGAAAAACGAAACGGAATTATATAACCCTACCATGAATTAAAAACCATCTAGTCTGACCAATGTGTTATTAAAAAAAATCGCGCTAGAGTAATAACGTGTTATGCGATACACCGGCACGTTTAGGTCCATACATGCCATAGGAAATACACATTATAAAGCATCATGTGTGAAGACGTATGACGCTACTGTGCCGCCGTGTCGCATAACACCACCTACATATCCCATATACAGTAACGCGAATTTCAAATAGCGCAATGGTCAGACAAATGCTTTACTTATCGTTTTAATGTTATTACTAATTCCGTTTTCCATGACCACTCTATATGTGTCAATAATTCGGGTTTTTATAGCGATATTATTAATTATTCTTGATACATGTTCTCCTTAACGACTCAACAACTCAAGACATAATAAACGTTCAAAGTTAAAAATATATTTACATGTGGCGGCTTAGCCTTCATTCATAAGCCCTTATTATCAGCTCACCTCAAGATTAAAATAAGTGACAAGCAATATGGAATGCAACCACAAACCAATTTGGGGTGTTTTGATGTGGTCGTCATGGTGTTCCCGTGTCCCACATATACGACCTCGGAAATAACCTTACAGATGGAGTTCATTCTTAGCTATCTGCCAACGGGTTTTAGTAATAACAAAATCTCCCTTGACAACATATAACACAAAGTCAGAATATTTTCGTCCAGATTTCGCTTTAAACGTTTAACCATGGCGGACGTTAACTTTGGGATTTAATTGGCCGCTTCCCGTTTGTTTTGATCCTAGCGAAAGTGAAATAAACTTTTTCAATTTAAAAGAATATTAAAAAGGTAAATATACACAAAAATCAACAACAAAACAACACAACCCAAAAAATCCACTATATCACGCAGTATTATTCTCTTACAAAACTGAAAGTTTAATAATTCAGAAGGTCCCCGTTAAATACAATATTTTGCCATTTTAAATTCCCCCAGCACAACGTACCATTATGCCAAAGTCTCCGGGCAGCGTTTCTTGCAATGTTTCTTCAGGCCACCAGTCACCTAAGAACATGTGAAGTGAACCACTGATTGAAGGGAAAATAAATTAAAAGTCAACCCTAAAACCTGGCAACAACAGTGTATGACATGCACTATTGCCCATGCGACCATCTTATACTCACATGACGACATCTTTCGCGTTTATCACAGCCATCGTACTATGTCTTTCAGAGTGACCATTGATTCTATATCGCGTCACGATCATTCGTTATTATATTGCTGCATGGGATGTATCAATCAGTGCTAGGGAACCTCTTATGGTGTTACCTCGCCATTGAATAGGATCTTTGTTACTATTAGCATCTCCAAACAAAGTACGGAATAAATGTGTTTGGTTACTGGGTCACCATTCAATACTCTTTAAAATTTCAACCGGCAAACAACAAATTACCCACTAAGAAAAGGAAAAAAAAAGTGAAAGCGCGGCTTCTAGGTTATAGGGACGACAGTGGTATTTTTGCAAAACTTACTCTATATCTTATTGTTTCACCGACTCTAAGGAAAGTGTAGCAACAGTCATATCAAACCTTTGCACACTTGAAAACAACAATTACCATGATATTGTTTGTACCGCTTACCCGCTTCATAAATTTAGGATATTTCGGGGAGTTTCCGTAACCTGTAGTGTGTCAGAACAAAAGTGTCAGATGGATCGGGTACGGAAACTCCCTTCATTTTAGTGATCATAAACCTCATTTGAGATTTTTTTTAGATCTGAACATATAGGGGCCCTTTCACGGAAGGGGATAAATGAGGTGAATGGACTTTTCATTGCCTTCAGATCATCCATGCATGAGAAGAATGCAATACCTGCACCTGGATTTCAGCTGAACATTTCAGATATTTCTGCAGATGGTTCTTTTGTATTCTCTGCATGCTAAGTTAACCCATTGACCTCCCGTACAGGTGCACTCTGGGCTGCTGCACCAGGAGTCAATAGGGTACCTGAACCAGGGCGTGTCATCCAGAACAACCCAAGCATGCCGTGAATACAAAAGAACCACCTGTAGAGAAATACCTGAAATGTTCAGGTGAAACCAGGGCATGTATTGTATTTTTTTCTCATGCTGGATGATCTGAAGGGCAATGACAAGTCCATTCAACTCATTTACCTTCCGTGATGTAGAAGACCAAAAACGAAAAGTCGTTTAATTAACAAAACCCTATTGTACCTGTTCCCAACTCTTACGTGCCTATTGTATTCTTCTGTATTTTTTTAAATTTTGGTGCGCTTACTTACAGAATATATAAACATAGCGGCTTAAAAGCAGTATCAGCCACGCAGTTGTACAAAACGTCAGCACATCAGAAATCAGAAATAACCCTTATTCGAGGTTATCTATCGAACTAAAAACAAAACAAACAAATCACAAAATGCACCTCATTGCATTTTTATATTAAATTTTATAAAAAAAGAAAAATTAAAAAAAAAAAAATATTTGACAAAGATATTTTTAGAAATACATCCCTTAGATTTGCACTTTGGAACCAGCAAAACCCTTAAAAGTGCCTTAAAATGCTTACATGTGCGTTGAGAATTACAAGGTTCTTACTGACATTTTAGCTTTTTTGTGAGATAATCACATTTTAGAAATATACATTTCGAAGATTTGAAATGATAGAGTTTGTTTAGGTTTTCAACATGTAAAAAGGACCCGCTTCCTGTCAAATTTCTTTTGTTTTATATTGTTTGTGTGGAACTTAAAAATCTCATATCCAAAATGACAAAAATGTCAGTAGAACTTGTAAATTCTCAGCTCACGAATGGCTTTTTGTGAAATAGCAAGATGGACAGAAGGTGGACACGGGGTATAAATACTGTCCAAAAACTATACAATCAAAAACTTAAGTTCATCCGGACTGACGCAACTGATTTTTTTTAGGAAGTTCCAGCTTTCATGCGATTTTGTAGGTGGGTTAATTTGGGTTGGGTCAGGTTTATGGCCAATATCTGAGACATCCGTGTTGCGACCACGATAAGAAGAAGATCTGGAGACACTTGAAATCTGCTTCGGCTACCATGGTGGTAATCAACACAGTTACCACTGAAATCAACTTCAGACATTCTTATGCCAAATAAAATAAAAATAGGTGGAAAAAAACTCCAAAAAACATAAAAAACATAAATTAAATTTAAATATGTCACAATTGCCTAAAGAATACATGTAATATTTCGGGGAAAGTAATCCAAACAGTCTTTTGTCTCAGCCTTACTCCAGGTTTCAGCAGAAGGTAGAACCAAAAAACACCTTGTTTGAAAGTAAACTGCGGGGTGGTTTTTGAACTCCAACCATCATTTCCTTTATTCTTCTTGCTTCAACATGTTCTTTCTTTATGTTCTCCCCGACATATGGAGGCAGTGGGAATAGGGTGAGGGGTAAAATTGGCCTGCACATTAGAGCGTTTGCCGCACATTTGTCCCCAAAAGGACTTGCGGTGTTCAATTAGTTTCGCAGTCAAATTTACCAAAAATATACATTAATTCATGATTATGTTCCCTGAGAGTGAGTGCCCATTTTCCTACAACATTATTATGGTGCTTCACTATTAAAAAATAATAATTTGATGAGTTCAATGCATTATATACATTCACTCTGGTCTGTACAACATCTTTTTGTGAAAAATTATGATGCTACATGCCTTATACCTCTAGTTTCTTGATTCAAGTGAAATGGCCCAAGTGGTTATTATCTTTGTGTTCATTGACAAATCTCTGCTAGGGTCCATCAAATTGGAGGAAATAAAAACGAGATTAGGGAAGGGGGTTCTAACAAATAAAGCAAAAGATCTCACAGAAATGGCACAGTTTAGGTTTTTTTAATAATTGTGTTTGATGTATAGTTTATTTTGGGACCGTCTGTAATAATGGAGGCCTCGGTTCGGTCGAAACCCCTTCTGAGTTGATCTTGTCGGACTCAAAGAGTTCTTTAAGGTTATAGAATTGTTATAATCATTAATGAATTGGTATGTGATTGTGGAATTCTACCCCCACCCATTAGGAGGAGGAAAGACGATAGTGCATAATCAAAAGTAATATCAAAACACCCTAGGGGAGTTGGAAAATGAAATAAGTATTGACTCTACTGCAGATTAAACTTGGTGCAAAGCAAACTAAATAAATGGTGTGTTACGAGTTTCGAAGGCCGCCAACAGTTTTATGTTGGACCGCCAGCCACGTCAGATTAATGTTAGCGATTCATATTCGCACGATTATTTATTGGGAAGTAGCTGTCAATACCATTTCTCTTACCGCTTACATTACCTTAAACCATATTAAAAGTGTATAGTTTTTACTTACCATTTCCTCCTTAAAAAAGTAAACGAGGGTTTAAACAGAACACGTAGTAGACAAGGTCACTTGCTACTCCAGTTGCTGAGAAATGGTGGCACGGTGCTAGCATGGTGCCCAGACTAGAATCCAAATGGAGTATTTTCATGGAAATTGCACCACAATAGAAACTCCAGATATCCGATCTTTTAAACGCAACAAAGTAAACATTTTGCCAAAAATACACGATTCATTTCGCACCCTACTTGTATCACGTGCTTACATAAATGATTCATAAAGCATACTCCTACAAAATGGGGACGCGTTCATTTACAAGGCAGACCAAAATTACTCAAAATTATACCATTTGCCAGTTAACAATTACCTGAAACTGTTATATTTTAACCTTAATTTTCATGATTAACAATACGACTTCGTACTGATTCTACATAATTCTGTTAACGGAATACAGGTGCGAAGGATATGCAATCGTCCTACATTTTGTGTGGATCCGTTCTAGTTTCTTTTATAACACCTTTATACGCATGTTAATATCACTAATAAAAAAAACCAACCTATCAACAAAATTACAACATTTCAGATGCGCATTTTTTAGGCTCCATTTTTTTAGAGTTATACGCATTTTAAACAATACACAATGAATCAGAAATTTTCTTAATTAATTATCAGAACATTTTCTGAATTATTTGTTCAGCAAAAGGAAACCTATACTCCAAAGTTAGACGACAGAATTATATATAATGATTTAAAACTCTAAGATTAAAATGAATCGTTGGTTCATGTGATTATACACTCATATTAATCGTGCGTACTAGCGTGTAGTAATAGGAATTTTATTAAAGAAGGTAAAGATTAGAAGTTCATGTTTTTGCAAAAGAATTAATGTATCATTTGGTGCCTAGTAAAAACGTGAATAATGGGCGATGCAAAGCCGCCACCCAGTATTCAAATGTTTTTTACGCCGAGCAGTGGCGTAACGGGCACTGTACCGCTCGCTAAGGGGGCAAAGTTCCCAGTCTGGAATTTTCCCTCTCAGGGGGGGTGAAAAGGCAATGTTCCCGGTCGAGGGCTAACAAACCGCTGATTAGCATGATTTTTGCGAATTTTTTCCCGGCCAAGTCGTCAGGGGGGGGCAACCTGCCCCCCTGCCCCCCCCCCCCCCTCGCGTTACCACTGCTGCCGAGGGCATTTATTATTCAAGGATAAACCTGGACTTCGCATCCTTTAGTTCTTTCTTTTACCCAAAAGAAAGAAATAATACCAGAAAGACAAATGAGAATGTCGTACTAAAAAGTAGCAGTTTACGTCTTTACAGCGAGCGCTTTGACTTGCCACGAAGTTAAAATAGTTAGCATTTATGCCTATTGCGATGTCACACGCCGAAAAGATCGTGTGATTTGTACGATGCACTAGTGCGTAATCGTGACCAATTATTGCAGAAGAATGGGCAGTAGTAAAACAGCAAAGAGTACACTTGGACTAATGGGCAACAGAATAGAATTTGAAAATAACCAAAATGCACAACCTCTATTATGCCCCTAAATTATAAAGTGCAAAACACGATAATATTGGATTATTAAAATTTGCGTAGAGTTCTTGAGGCATGTCCGAATGTTATGTTCAGCCAGATTCGTTACCTAATTCGAATTTGATACAAAATTGCAAAAATAACTGTTGGAAGAGCGTTCCAATACGCGATAAAATAAGAACATATAAATGCTTACTATACATTGTTTTGCATAAAATTGGTTTTGAAGTAACAATTTCCAGGCTGGTAATGAAAGAAATCCCTCTCGCTTACGATCATACCGCGCCAGATACGGTACTTAGCTTTTAGCCTAACATCCCCCTTTAAGATACCCATGCATTGTTCCAAGTTCTGAAAATATGATGTTTACGAGTTTTTTAATGATTTTCGGGTAATTCATTAATGTTGAGATTTGCGCAATTTGGGCATCTAGTGCACGGAGCAAAGTTTACTAAGGTTGATAACCCCCCCCCCCCCCCCCCCCCGGGTAAGACAGGGTTAATAGGAATGCTTACGTGTGCTTGGAAGTGAATTCTTTCTAATGTGTCGATCAACAAACAATTTCAGGTATCGTATACAGTCACACGCGTCGCGCATCATCGGTAAGCACTTCATTTGGTTTTTGTGTGCCCTTTTAATGGTTAACATTTGAACACACTGGTTTGTATATTGTCCAAATTAATAATATTATTTAATTTAGTTACCCATACCGTGTTATATTACAATGAGGTTAGAAAGTCACTCAACTTTGTTATATATATCTCTAGCGAAAAGCTTCGGACCATAGGGTGTGTGTGTGAGCGTGCGCGCGCGCGGTGTGTGTGCGTGCGTGCGATGGGTGTGTGTGTGCGGCGTGTGTGTGTGTTGTTGGGTGTGTGGTGTGTGTGTGTGCGCGCTTTTTTTTTTTTTTTTTTAATGAACAAATTAGTGTTGTGTTTTGTCTGTCCGGACCTTCAGTTTCCACTAAATGCAGTAGTTGGTGAATCAAAATTTCATTCATCTCCTGCGATCCTATGTCAAAATAATTATTGTCAATTTAATGGACATACTATAAATTCCATTTGGGCCTCTTTCATGCTGATGTTCCTATTGCTTTATTAGCTCTTGTATGACTTCATTAAAAGAGACACAGGCCACATTTCCAGCAAAATACCAATGCCTTCAAAATATTAAACGGATAGATTATGAAGTCACTAAAAGGGGGATTGGCCCCTGATTTACGGATATGAATTTTTATTGATAGATTGGTCTTCACTCCACACAAGACCAAAAACCCATCTGTAAAGTTTCGCGCGCTATTTCAATCTGTTTGATACGAGAACTAAAAAACGTCTTTTGTAAAGCCATAGAGTACGGGTAAAATTAATATTGGTCGACCAAAATGGCGCACATTTTCACTCATACCGTCCAAAACCAAACATCTTTGGCTCTAAGAGTAACAGGATAAATGAGGAAAAATAGTTGCTTTATTCTGATAGTCAAAATGTTGACCACTTCCGGTTAATTGGTGGCTTCGGGAGACTGAGGCTATTAGCGATCGGGCTGGACCTTTAATAATTTCCAACATTTTCCCTTCATTTTACGTCTGAGATCTTCGTTTATAATTACGTTGTTTGTACCACGAAAAATCCACGGTCTCGAACCCGGCCCTCTCGCTATCGTGGATACCAGTGAACGATGCTCGTTTTACTGGTATCCACGTAAATACAGTCTTCATGATCCAGTGTAGTCCGGTGCTCGACCAATATGACTTTGCGCAAGCGTACAACACAAATGTTTGATGGTTTTCTAGGAACATTGACCTGCTGATTCCAAAATAGGATGATCAGCTTTGGCATCATTGACGGGTTGAGATAGGAAAGGGGGTTAGGGGTAATTTTTACACAGGGGTTAACATTTGTAAAGTTTCATGTGGATATTGAAATAGTATAAACTGGTTCTTGTAATAAGGTTTAAAAAAGAGGTATAGTTCTATACCTGCCAACCTTTGGTTGTTTATACTCAGACCAAAAATTTGGTCAAAGGTCATCATGGGATTAAATATTTAAAACGAGCCCAATTTTGTTTCAATGGTTTCAAATGTTGTATGGGAATGTTAAAACAAAAAAATTAAACATGCTCAGTTCGATCACTCCTAGGTATCTAACAGAGACTAAAATGATTAACCCCATAGACCCTCTGGAAATTCTCATTTATTCCCCCTATATTTATACCACAACAGGTCCAACAACGTGTTGTAACCTATATTGTGACATAATTATACAAACAGAATGACGAATGTGAGCCCATTTTGAAAAAGAATCGTGCATTCTAAATTGTTACCCCAGGATGACTGATACCATTTTAGACTTGATTTGTGTTGTAAAAAGTAAAGTCCTAGATATAGCAAAACTATACCTTTTTTTAATCATAGGACCAGATGAACAAGACTATACACCTTTTAACCCATTACGAAGCATTTACAAATTTTACCCCTGTTAATTTACCCCCATAACCCATCTCAAAATGCGCAAGGATGCAAAGTGGCATCATTCAGATTTAGATTCAGTAGGTCAATCTTGCCTAGAAACCATCAAAATTTTTGTGTGGACTCTTGGCAAGGTCACATGCCAAGTTTCTTTGGGGCCGGAAGCACCAGATAGTGGTTAAATCTCACGCGAGATGCTAGATGACGCGGTTTGGAGACCGTTCTTTTTCGTCCTTTATTTAATTCATGCTCGCCAGTTTCTCCGAATCCCTATAAAATTTTGTTTTAATTCTCTCTCGGGTTGTATCATTTGTTTGTTCCCTCGCTTGCAATTGCATTGATTCCGGACGTGTTTTAGATTTCTTCTAGATCATGCATATAGGGCCCACACTTCAATTATTTCTAAGTTTTTATTTTTTTTTTTCATTTGTCACAAAACCGGTGTAAGAAACTGATGTCCCCTCATAAAAAGGGTCCCGCCCAAAAGCCCCCCCCTAAAAAAAAAAAAAAAAAACCCATAGCAAACCTGTACTTTAATAAACCATGACCTTATAGACGAGCCTATTGAGTACATGTGCTGAAACAAATTATGCTGACAGCACTCAGTGGAGAATACAAGAGGCAGGTGGGTGGTAGGACACTCCTCATCCCACGGACACTGTAGTATATGAACACCGGCTTCAGCCAATTTGATGTAGGGATTTTGATACTTTTAAAAAATAGACGCATATACATCGCTATCGGCATTTTCCCATAATGAATGGTGTTCTTTAAGCAAAATGTATATTTTTGGGGTTGGGTTCGATGTGTTACAAAAATACATTTGCACGTTGAACCAACTATCAATGTTGTAAAATCCACATAGTCAGGAGAATTATTGGCACGGGTGAACTGTAGTACCTACTTTTTCTATTGATCGATTTTTTGTCAATGAGACCTAAGCTAATAATTCTGGAGGTGTGCAAAATTTTTGTTGCATTGCCTTTTCTCGAAATCCATATGGCCGCATCACTCTCTAATTCATTCAAATCGCCATAATTGTATGCACTAGATCCAGGTTTGAAAGCACGAGGAATCTTTGGACCGGTTATTGACGTGATTTGAACACAACATTACCATCAAATACAATATGGCCACCCTAAAACCCCAATATGCCATGAAATCATTCAAGTACAGGGTTAGATCCCGGACATTTGTTACAAAGCCGCCCTATTGGATTTTTAACTAAATACAATAATTTTGATGCTTTTTAACCCAAAGGACAATTTTGTCTTCAATTTTAAGTCTGTAATTTAATGTTATACAATGATCTTCAAATAAGACATGATAATTGCATGTTTTCAACTTAGTTATCATTTCTGACCATATTAGTTAATGCCTTATAACAGCACATATCATAGTTGCCATATTGGAATTTTCCAGCAGAATTTCCATCAGTTCCTTAGTTTTGCTGCTTTTTGAAACCAAGGGCAATTTTTTCTTCAATTTCCACAAGTGCTAAGTAATTATTACCACAATTATCTTTCAATTAGACATGTTAATTGCATGGCATCGACTTAATTATCGTTTTCGGTCAAAACTGATACAAGTGGCTGACCGTTATGTACACCAAAGGCTGTGAAGTGACCATAACTCATCTAACGTTTGTGATAGAGACATAATTCTGCGCTATATACCAGTAGGAACTCATTATTGACATTTCAAGGGGATTAACAACTTACCAATCAAGATGGAAGCCAGTATGGCTGCCTTTTAGATCTTTAACACCTACGAATTTCAATAGTCATAATTATACTGGCCGTCATTTGAATGTTAAGTATGTGTCAAAAACAAATGTACCAATACGAGGTAGTAATCCTCAAAGACATACATCTCAGACTTTAATTTAAAACTTGATAATCATTTTGGGGGTTTTAACTAAATTACAACACAGATCTATCGGAATTTATTAGTTTAAAGAAGGTAAAAAAGGCAGCCACATTGGCCCCTATCTTAACATTTTGATGTTAGGGGAAAACGAAATTCCAGATAGAATGTCAAATGGTCAAATTACTTATCCCAGACCTTAATTTACACATTTATAATAATAATGTTGATGTCATACATATAATACACATATAATGTAGGTTTTACTATTTTAAAGGCGGCTGTATTGGCTGCCATCTGAATGATGTAAAATGTCCATTACAGAGAATTGCAAATAAAGGATTTCTAGTGATCAAACATGTGTCTCATAAGTGTAAAAGATAAAAAGCTGCATACAGACACTGGAATCAAGGCTCTAAACTGCAAAATGTGCAGAACATATGACGTGTCCGGATGCGTTGGAAAGGCATTCTAGAGGTTTAAAGTAACACTTGCAGAGTGTGATCATTGTAAGAGATTTTTAACACCTGCAGAACACATTTTAGGGTTCAAAATGTATCAAGTAGCGTAAAAAATAGGTATAAGGAGTGTTAAGATCATTTTAATGATTCCGAGAGCATATTTGACTTTTGAGCAGCCATTTATGGGAATTTTGTGGAATGTAATGATAAAATTACTTACCAACACTTTCTCGTACTTAAAACACCTGAGTACCGAGACATATTTGTCTCTATCGTAAATTAAGGATTTTAGTGTTTTTAGACATGGTAGCAGCCATATTGGAGTTTCAAAAATGCCACTGTGTAACCATTTTGACACACCCTCCAAAAATTATTGGCTTAGGTCCTAATGAACTAAATCTATCTAAATAGAAAAAAGTCTGTACTCATTTCCATCCTTCGGGCTGTGTGCCTAAACTTCTACCTGAATTACCAGTAGTTATGAAGGTTTGAAAACCTAATACTTAAATGTTATTTAAATGAGTGTCCCAAATGTGACGTTTTTTTATAACAAGGGAACCCCATGTATAAACGAATCCGACGGGGAAGCCTCGAAAGGGACACCATCTACGTCGCCGCCATTACTGGGGGGCATCCCGACCACCAAACACACCGTACACACACGCAGCATATTGCTTAACGAATGAAATAATAAGCCCATTATCATGATAAATAAGAATTTACAACCTACCTTTTTTGAATTGTTAACAAATTTCAACGTTTATTTCCATGGATTATGGAAGGATGCCAGGGACTGGCCTAAACGGAATTCCAGGGCAAGTGTCTTTATGGTGTAAAAAATGGAAGGTTATCTCGCCCCCTTTGCGTGACTGAGAAAATGAAAGCTTATGGTTAGAATACGTGTTAAAAATTGGTAATAACAGCGCGTGAGAAAAATAATTTTCGTAAAATTCAAACATCCAGACCAAAATAAAGTAACAATAGAATGTGGATAAATTCCGGTACGTAAAACTTGAATAGTTCCCAAAGGCCGATCTATTTGCTGAAAAACGTGACATTTCCGATGCGGGTTGGTGGTGTTTTAGAAAGGACACTCCGTGCCCATGTTGTTGTAGTCGATTCGGAGATCTGAACAAAATTAGTCTCGTTGGTGCATGGAATGGCTACGCCTGGACTATCAGTCCACGTGAAAATGACCGGCGCGTTACAGTGGTATTAGACTGAAATGGATACCATGATACGATGATTGTTTCATTGTGTCATTAGCGAGTGAATTCGCACGCAGGTCGATCCATTTTTGTAACTTTTTATCGCTATTTGTGCAGCCAAGAAATTTACATTTTTTTCTGAGCCGCCATGATGATATAACAACGGATAACAGTGAAATAGTGTTGGTTTTTGCCGTTAGAAACTTGATCAAAATTATCGCTTCTTTTGTGGTAACACGTAAACGTAAACGCGGTGTCAACGAGAAATGCAAAGGATGCCCCCCAGTCATGGCGATGGTGAGTGCGCCGCCCACGGCGTAGGGCGATATAGTCGCCGTCGGATTCGTGTATATTACTTTTACAACGAAGTCATGCATTGAAAAGATTCTTTGAAGAGACAACACTTGTCATCGAAAAAATTCTTCGAATAAGATTAATGAGACAAAACATTAGCGTTCACATGTGCTGTTTGTATTTCATTAACTATAAGTAAGGTTGTGTTTATTTTAATGTAGTACTAACACTCCACCGACTGCTTTTAAAGAACATAAAAAAAGATACTTGATTGGAATGATTGTATGAAAGATACTGTCATTGGCCGTGGTTACAATTATATTAATGACTACAATAGCTGGATGGTGTAAGTAAGATAAACGAGCGTTTACGGTGAATGTACTTTTCATAATCATTTAGTTGTGTTTATTTTTATTGCAGTAATTATAGCGTATCTCAACGGACGTTATTTTATTTACTAAAAGATATTCAATGTAAACTAATTTCATTTCAAACCAAGGTATCGGACTAGTTTACAAATGATAGCAAATTCACTACAATAATAATGAGAGAGTGCTCATGGTTGGATAGCCATCGCATTCATCTCTAAGGTACTTCACTTTAATAATTATCAATATTTGGTGTATTAATGTAGTATCATATCCCCACCGACAATAATTCGTTTTACTCTGAAAAATTAGTGAATGTGAATTAATTTTATTTTAAAACACGTGAGGTATAAGGGGGGGGGTCTACGTGGAACCAACATTTTGTTTTTCATGCGCCATTTTTAACGGTCCAATTGATTTGACCCAAAATTTTATGTAATTGCCTAAAAATCAGTTGCGCATATTTTGGTGTAAACAGTCAACGCGTTATTATGCTAATTAGCATATTTAAGCATTTTGGTGCGCTATTCAAAATCTGTTTTGCCCCTTAATCGAAACTCGAGTAACTTTTTTGGCTTACGCAGTAAGTCTATAACAGAGTGCTGGGTGATAGACAATATGTTACTCAAAACTTTATTCCAATACGACACAGTATGAAAAAAAAAAGTGATATGGAGGAGAGTAGGGCAAAAGGTCTATAGGGCCAAAACACTAACCCCCCTGGGAATAACATAACACGCAAGAAAAGGGGCTACATCAAGAAACGACAGGAACGGGTTACACTTGTAACACTTGTAACACATGTTTGTTAGACTAGTCAATACTCTTGGTTCATGTAGTTGTCTGGCGGACTCTTTGCAGCATGTTAGTAGGGTCTCTACCAGAAACAGGGAAAACCATTTTTGGACATCAAGGTCAGTAACTGTCAAGTGTAAGTGTTTGGCCTATGTTTGTTTGGTATAGAGCCATGTCAACCAGTTCTTTCATATAGCAAAGCCTAGTAATGTACACTAGTAGGTACAGGTAGTGCAATACATATGATTTTGTCACACATGGAGATGTTACCTCTTAAATTAGAAGTGTTTTTTGACAACTAAAATATGATTCTTTTCTCCTTTGGGAATGGCACTTCATCATTTTTATGAACTATTGTTTTGTTGTACTATGTGTGCATTTGTGGGTGTGTTTGCATGTATGGGGTGTTGTGTGGAATTGGAAATAAGGTTAATGGTTTAAAAAATGTGGTGATAAAAATTAAAAATGTGGGTATGACGGCAAAAACAAATTAAATGTACAGGTGGGGAGGGGGTTCTCACATTGGGAGGAAGTATGGTTCTCAAATTGCGGAGGAAGTATGGTTATGTACCGCATATTATAAGTCCCTCATTTCAGGCTCTTGTTCAGTGCCAGTGACTCCCCTTTAGAACCATTTCTTTCCAGCGACCCTACTTTTCATGTCCAAAGTCATTTCCTACCAATGTCTTCAAAACTCCTCAAAAGTAGCCTACAATCATCGACAAAAATATTTGGAACACTTGATGCAATTATCGGGAACCATTGCCATTCCAAATGATATCGAATTTGGGTAAGTCATAGATCTTTAGAAAGCAGAGGTTTTCCCTTTTACCAAATTCCTCCCCACCCCCATAAATCAAAATATCGCTCTTGTGGTAACACGACAAACGTAAAAAAGCGGTGTATAAACAGAAGAAATTGCAAAAGGATGCCCCCAGTCAGGGCGGATGGTGAGTGGCCGCCCACGGCGTAGGGGCGATAATAGTCGCCGTCGGATTCGTGTATATACTTTTACAAACGAAGTCATGCATGAAAGATATTTGAAGGACAAACACTTGTCATCGAAAAACTTCTTCGAACTTATGATTATGAATGAGACAAACATAGCGTTCACATGTGCCTTTGTTATCAAACTATAAGTAAGGTGTGTTTATGTTAATGTAGTACTTAATCTCCAACCGACTCTTTTAAAGAACTTAAAAAAAAAGATTACGTGATGTTGAATGGAGTGTATTGAAAGATACTGTCATTGAGCGTGCGGTACATTTATTAATTGACACAATAGCTGGATGGTTAAGATAAACATAGCGGTTACGTCTAATGTATTTTATCATAATCATTTCTGTTGTGTTTATTTTAATGCAGTACTATACGGTATCTCAACTGACTGTATTTTATTACTAAAAGATAATCAATGTAAACTAATTTCATTCAGACAATGTTAGCGGACTTAGTACAATGATAGCAAATTACTACAATAATTGAAATGAGAGAGTGCTCATGGTTTGGATAGCCATAGCATTCATCTCTAATGTACTTCACTTTCATTATTATCATTATTTGTGTTATTAATGTTAGTACTCATATCCCCACCGACAATATTCCTTTTACTACGGAAAAAGATACTGAAGCTGAATAATTTTATTTTAACACTGAGTGTATAAGGGGGTGGGGTCTAAGTGGACCCAACATTTTGTTTTTCAGCGCCATTTTTAACGGTCAAAATTAATTTTGCCCAAAAATTTATGTAATTGCCTAAAAATCAGTTGCGCATATTTTGGTCATTGGTTTTAAATCAGTCACGGCGTTATTTGACTAATTAGCATATTTAAGCATGTTGGTGGCCGCTATTCAAATCTGTTGGCCCTTAAATCACTCGACGTAACTTTTTTGGCTTTACGAAGTAAGCTCTACAGAGTGCGGGGGATTAGGAATCAAGATGGTTCATCAAACTTTATTCAATTACGAACAGTATGAAACAAAAACAGTGATATGGAGGAGTTGAGCAAAAGGTCTACAGGGCCCAAAACACTCACCCCCTTGAATACATTAACACGCAGAAACAGGGCATAAACAAATCAAGAAACGACGGAAGTGTTACACTTGTAACATTGTAAACACATTCTTGGTAGACTAGTCAATACTTGGTTCACTGAGTTGTCTGGCGGACTCTTGCATGCATTGTTAGTCGGGTCCTACCAAAGAAACAGGGAACCATTGGGACATCAAGGTCAGTAATGTCAAGTGAAGTGTGTTGGCCTGGATGTTTGTTTGGTATAGGAGACCTGTCAAACCAGTTATTTCATATAGCAATGCCATAGTAATTTTACACTAGTAGGTACAGGTAAGTGCAATAAACAATTATGATTTTTCGTAACAATGGAGTAGTTTACCTCTTTAAAATTTAGGAAGTTTTTTTTTCTGACAAATTAAAATAGAGTCTTTTACTCCTTTGAATGCACTTCATCATTTTTATGAACTATTGTTTGTTGCTGACTAGTGTGCATTGTGTGTGTGTTTGCATGTATTGGTGTGTGTGTGAATTGGAAAATTAAGGTTAATGGTAAAAAAACACTGTGGTAGATTATAAAAATTAAACATGTAGGGTTTATGACAGCAAAAACAAATTAAATGTACAGGTGGGGAGGGGGTTCTCACATTTGGAAGGAAGTATGGTTCTCACAGTGGGGGAAGTATGGTTATGTACCGCCTATAAGGTCCCTCCTTTTCAGGCTCTTTTTCAGTTCCAGTGACTACCATTTTTAGAAACAATTTCATTTCCAGAGACCATACTTTTCATACCCAAAGCCATATTCTACAAATTTCTTCAAACTCCTCAAAAAGTAGTAACAATCATCGAAAAAATATTGGAACACTTGATGCAATATATCGGAACCATGCCATGTTCACAAATGATATCGAATTTGGGTAAGTCATGGGTATTTTAGAAAGCAGAGGTCTCCCTTTTACCAAAATTATTCCCCCATCCCCATCAATCAAGTTGGGGGGCCTGGCGAAGCTGTTGACAACAGTGGACTGGATCAAATTGAATTGGGGGAGAGGGGGCCACTTTTTCCCTAATCGGTCAGTGATCCAACATTTTTTCGAGGATTGTAGAAATAGAGGAGATCGAGTTATTTTCTGAATTTTATGACCACCTAGTTTCGAAGACCCCATTTTTTGGGCTCACCTCAGGTTATAAGGAAAGCCAAAGCCAAAATTGAAAAAAAAAACAAGACCAAATTAAGGAGAGGCGATTCTGTACTGAAAAATTGTATAAGTACTTCAGTTTTGACAGCTCAGTGAATAATACTTTTTCATGAATCTGCAGGGGCGTCCCCAAAACCATTTTTAATGGGGGGGGTGTTGGGTCTCTATTGCCGACAAAACCATCGGTCCGTTATTCAGGAATTATCAAATTTTTTCGGCTCGCTGCGTCGCCGGGTCGACCCAAAATGTTTTTTCACTCGGTTCAAAATTTGAGGGGGGTGGGGAGACGTGGGTTGGTCGGACCGACGGCGCCACGTGGCCTTATTCAGTCATTCAAAACCGAAATACAAAAAGGAGATGGGCGCCCAAAAAACAGCCATCAAAATTGTCCATTTGCGACAATAATTCCGACAAGTAACGTTCTGCCGAACAGTATTTTATTCATGGGGGGGGTGTCACATCCCCCCCCACACCCCCCCCCCCTCTGGGGACGGTCGGTGAATCTGTTGTTGCAGGTGGGAAAGTTTTCCCAAAAAAAATGGTTTTGATTTGGTAGTAATTGGTGGCTGACAGGCGGGGATGCCTATACAAATGCAATGTAGCTTCATAACAAGACAGGGTTTAATAACTCTTCACCATTCTGACCATGAGGATGTAGTTTTGCTTCTGCAATTTCTGGGAAATTGAAAAATTGGGGGAAGATGTTCAATGGAAGAAAGTTCATTTTCTTCAAGTGTAATAAACGTTGAGAAAACAGCAGGGGGTACGTTATGTAAGTAATTTCGTTACTAATCTTCCCTGGCTGGGCCATCACAAGCCCTCCTATTCCTCAAGTCATGTAAATTTTAGGGTTTTAATCCATGCTATACCACCTTAAGCAATAAATTGTGCGAAAATGTTTTTAACCTATATGAGTTGTCTTGTTTTAGCGTTTTTGCTGCCCCTGGTTGATGGAGTACTGAAATCAGTGGTTGACAAGGACAAAGTCAGTTATTCCATGGTGATGGGTGGGGTAGTCAGGTAACTGATGGATACAGGATCCAATGGGGTGGGTGATGGGTGGGTGATGGAGTAGTGGCATCAGCAGGGGACTCAAGTTTGTTGCCAGTAGTAGGCCAAATACATATCATTTGGAGCCATTTTACCATATTTTGTTGTTTTTCTTTATATAAGGGAGATTTGAATTTTTAGACAAAAACAGAAATGATAAGATTTCCAAGGATCCAAATCAATATTTTTGTTTTATAAACTAATAATTGGACCAAGCAAGTATGATTTGCAACTGTCTTGATTGCCATTAGCCAATTTGAGCATTCCGGGGAAACCCTTTTCAATTCTTTATTTTTTTAAATTAAAATGAAAAGGGGCATTTTACATTTAGGTTTTTGGAACTTACATAATGGAAACAAACTTGATTTTTTGTTGGGGCCTCTAACAATGAACAAAATTGCACTGGCATAGGCCTATATCCCTACATCTTTTCGGAAAAGACTCCATACCTGACGATCACCGCAAACAAGGCGGTTTAGGGTTTGGTAGGTGATTATTTGTTGATCTAGGGGCAATTTCTCGCTAAAAACAAGAAGGAGTCCGATCCGCAGGGGACGGTAGGATATGGGATTATCCACTTAGTATGCCATTTGTTGCTTGTAGGCATACTAAGTGGTTTCACTTAATGTAACAAACAAACACCACAAATATGGAGTAAGCCACAGCATTCTTGATGCTCTCGTTTTATTTATTTAAGTTGATGTGTAAAATGCATTTAGTTCTCCCTATATGAGCCAAATTTTTACGGAAAAAGTCATTCAGGGAAAGGGATTTTTACCGCCATTTTGAATAGGTACAACCGATTTCATGTGTTCATGTTTGTGGTCGTGTGATGTACCCAGCCACAGACCAGAGTTTGGTAAAAAAAAAAATGTTCAAAATGTATGCATTGCAAAATACTCAGTTTGGAATATTTTGGTGGAAAAATTCCAATAGGCCATGGCGTGATTAAGCTAATTAGCATTAATTAAGAATTCATTGGTGCGCTATTTCAAATTTTGCTTTTTTTTTTTTTTTTTTTTAAAATCTATGAATTCATTATTCAGCAATGTTAAATGTATTATGTTCTTACTAATATGAGCCAAATGTTATGGAAAAAGTCTTTGGGAAGTGTTTTTTTAATTTTTTACGGGATAAAAGATGGGTTGTAAGTTGCAAAAAATCACATTTTGACCGCTATTTGAATCGGTACAACCAGTTTTTTTCTGTTTGTGCCCCCCCCCCCCCCCACCACTAACGGGAGTGCCAAAAAACCTTATACATTGAACGGCGTTTACGGCAATGTTATGGGCTGAGTTATATAGTAAGTCAAAATCCTCAATTCCGTGACTGATATTTGGCAAGTAAGTTTTGACGATTGTTGCTTTGACTTCCAAAGGACATTGGAAATTTTAGGGTATACCTACACTTGAAGCATCTGGAATTTTGTCTCCCATTGAAGTGTGTGGGGAAAGTTCCCCTCCGTGTAACCACAAGAAGATGCCAAGAGGGCAAATATACCCCAACATACATTAAATCCAATGTAATTTTATAAATTTTTAAAGATACTTTAAAAACTCAATCAAACCAGTATAAGACATTGACCTGGATGAAAAACATTTACCCTTTGTTACCTATTTTGCTGTATATCTCCATAACGATACATTTTACAGACAGCTCACCATAGAACTTTTTTACTCCTGTAGGCTAAGAGCATAGTTTTATTTAACATGGAAATAGCTCATAACAAGCTGAATTTTCAGGAGAGGTCCAGTAATATGAGTCGAATAACATACTAAAGTCCCCAAAAATCCCCATGGAGCTTTCTCAAAATCAAGATGGCGTCCAAAATGGGCCGTAATTTCAATTTTATCATTAAATTTGCAACCCAGGACAAGTTGGAAGGAAATACAATTTAAAACGTGTCGATATATATGTGTTACGTCACAACGAATCTATTCAAGTCATTATTTGAGATTAGAAACTCACAAGTATCCAAAACTAAGATGGCGTCCAAAATGGCGCCATGTTTTGTGTGCGATGTGGCTATTCGTTTTAACTAATTGGGATTGCTCATAAAGTTTAGGAATGTCAGCATTATATCTAATGTTAATAGAGTGTTATAACATTCGCATTCTGATTTTTTTTTAAATTTATAAGGGTATAGCTTCTTTCGTTAACGTCGGCGTGATGTCCAAAAAAAAAAATCACAGTGGAAGATCTTGTCTTAATAACCAGCTGGATAGTTTCATGGTCAAGGTCGTTGCCAGGCCTGTGATTCTCCATGAGGACTTGTAGTCCTCACAGTGATTTATGCTGTGGCTAATGCGTTTGACGGCTCTCCACAATCGCCAGTTGGAATGTTCCGACACCTATCTTGTGAAGGAAGTGCTTTTGTGTGGCACCAATTCAGTTCGGAGTCTGTTGAGGTTGACCCATGCTTTCCTATCAGGTCAGAGCATTTAGACGCTTGATAGAGGGTGAGTCCGCAAACTGACTTTAAAGGCAGGACAGGATGACCATGGGCTCAGATCATATGTCATTGATCCAGTATGCTTGTAGGGGATAAGGACGATTGCAGTGTCATGATTGGGTAGCAAAGTGCGTCAGTGAATTCTTTGATCCTCAATAGGGTGTTGTGTGGAGATAGTTGGCTACCGGGGCTTATTCACCTTCTTGGGAGCTTGATCGTCTGAAAGTTCCTCCTAAGGTTTACAGGAGCTATGCCAGACAGAATTGGTAGATCGTCATGTGAGTGCCAACAAAGTCGTAAACGAACCATTGTTGGCGAAATGAGTTATGTATATAATATGAAAAAGTGTTCATTACGTTGATTTGATATACATTTCAGGTGACAGTCTCAATTTATTGCACCAAGAGTTTTAAGCTAAATAGGTCGTGGTGTGTTGATTGAAAGTAAGCTGCGGTCTTATGACGCAACGGTACTCGGTCTTGGCTTCGTGTGGCAGTTAATCTCCATCTAGGTGATGGTAAGTTCTCTTTTGGGCATCGATTTGCAAGTTGGAAAACAGAGCTGACGGTCTTTGGATTGCTGAATTTCAAGTGCCAACCGTGGAATTGGCTTACGTGTTAGCGTCTTTCTGCGACACGTTTTTTCTAAGGCCACAAAGGACATCAGCAGGATCCAAGTGCGTATCGTATCGTAGGATAGTACTACGAAATCTCCCTTTGGCATATTCTGAGACCCGTCGTAAATGTGAAAAGGAATGGATGCCAGGACAGAACCTTGTGGACATCAGTCCCAAAGTTTATCGCTTTCTACTGCAGTGCAGCCCATTTGATGTCTCCAGGCAGCATTTAATTAGGATAGGACTTGACAAGCCTTGCATCAGGGAAGATTTTAAGTAGCTTGAGGTAGAGACCTCGATCAGGACTGTATCATATGCATCAGTCTTTATTATGAAGACAGCTCCAACATCTCTGACTTCTTATGGAAGGGTTTTGTCTCGATCTACTAACCTAGTCTTGATAGCTGATCTGTTGTCGATTACCTCTTTGAAATCCAGCTTGGTGGTCACAGCTGTTTGACCCATTGCAAATTGTCTCTTTTATTTTTAGAGCATTTTAAACAACTGGCCACACAATTTTGAAAACTGATTATAAGTAGGGACGAGGCAAGAGCTATTACCATCTCCAAATCATCAGAAAAAATCATTGGGAATCTTGCATATAGGCCTACAAAGGTCATAATTTGTATGTTTTTATAGCGCCCTCTATATGCCTATTTCACATTAGGGAAAGACGTTGGTGCTTTAGGTGTAAAATTAATTTTTATGAAAAATCATATTCGCCGCCAATGAAATTCCATCAAATTTACACAGGATGTACGACGAATGACTGCGTATAAATACTCAAATCAGTTGTCAAAAGTGTGTCGCTGTTGGTCGGTATTTTTTGTTTATTACTCCTTTTGGAAATAAATGAAATGAGACTCTCAAACAGCTGTGTTGTGGGGTTTTAGATTTGCCTCTACCGTATCATTGATCCTATGCAGAGTATCGGGGCTCTCAGTGCGCGGATTAAAGATGCGAGATAGGTCTGTATCTCTTGGGCTCATTTGCTGCCGTTTCTTGGGCTTCAGAATAGCAATGACCTTGGAGTCTTAGATTTGGAGGGGAATATTTTGACGATTCCAAGCAAGTTAGAGAGGAAGAGTTGGACCCATCGCCACAGATTCAGGTGCCATATTCTTCAAGAATGTATAGCTACTCTTTAGCTAGTATAGATTTGCATGTTGGGTTTAATTAAAATGAACTGTCATATGCCGTCGTTAGAAGACACAAGCATCCCAAGTCGTCACAGTATGTAGAAAGGTAAATGATTTGTATTTCTACGATGGGGCAAGATGAATTTGATGAGTGCAAGACTGTTAAAGATTGCTGGGACAATATGTAATATCTGTAGTAGATAATAGTATTCGCCAATAGTGTAGTAATGACAAGAACTGGCAGCTCTTCTGACTCTGCTATAGTTAGAGTCGTTGATACAATTAACATGTCTGTATCTGCTTCTGCCGGCTTGACGGAGTTGAGGAGTTAGAAGAGAAGTTGAGAATGGTCTGGCTTAACAGTTTGACACACTCCCTCAGCCATTGTGTGTGTGTGAGTGAATTTCTTTTTCTAAACAACTGGGTAAAAAGGCCTAAGGGCACTATATAAAAGTTCCCTATTGTGATCTTTGTCTATGGATATAAGGTGCCATTGTGTACTCACCAAGACGCCAAAGAGGGCCTGCCTCAAGTTAAGAATGCTGAGCACTAAGGGCGAAAAAAGGAGAGAGAAGAGGCACCAGCTGGATGGCATATGTCTCCGACCACTTTCCTTTTATTATCGGACCTATGTTGTCAAGGAAGTCATCAGGAGGTGACATTATAGCCTAGATGGACATTACTTTAGAGATGGGGCATTTGTTGCTATCACGCTGTATTTTTTAACAGAAGCGAATGGAAAACTGTTTATATCTGAATATTTGAAATTTAATTAAAAATTACTAAAATAATAAAAAAAATAAAAAAAATAAAAAAAATAAAAGTTGTACATTCTGTTGAAAATGAATAAATAAATTGTAACCTCTATTTCTTTTCCCCAATATTAATGACCCATGGATACACAAAGAAATAGATTAAGGATTTTCAACAATTGGCTCGGTATGCGAAGGAGGAGAAGGAGAAGAACACTTCCATTCTTTTCATCTGGTTTTAGTGCAGGGCGATTGGTTTTGTTATAGGCCACGCATTGAACGGTTTTAGGTGTTATCACCCCCCGATTCAGTTTTAGTATAGCATTTGGTGAACTACACGTCATGTCCAAATCTCTTAATGCACAAACCTAGTTAAAGGTAGTGCACCTTCATTAATATATTTGACATATAATCATATATCATAAGTCATTTGTCACTGCCAATGTGCATTGCTGCCGAAAAAAGCTGATGGTGCGGACCCAGGGCACATAGGTCTATGTGTCCTTTATGAGTTTTGGCCTTCTAAATAATGGCTTTTATAGATTCCCTGTATATTTAATGTCATATGCTTAGATGTATTTCTATAATATTCTTAGTGACAAGTTAGGATAAAAGATAGCAAATGCTGGCCATTTTACGCATGGGATTTTTTTTTTTTAAATCCGTTTTTTTTATTTTATTAGATTAGGTTGCCTAATACACTAAGACACGTATTCGATAATTGTCTGCACCAATGAAGTTATGATACAATAAATAGAAAATGGCGGCCATTGGATGCCAATCTTTGGCCTGTTTCGGGTACCTCGCTTGTCAGTTTTGACACTCTCAAAATAATGATCATTTATTAGAAATCCTTGTGCCTTAAAACATATGTTATTTAAGATACTTAACTTGGAATTTTGTATTTCCAAGATGTCTGGTGACACAGATATGATAATAAAAATTGAAAGAACATGGTGGCCATTTTGACGCCATCTTAGTTTTGGGTACTTGTCAGTTTTTTTGCAATTTCAAAATAATGACTTATTAGAAATCATTATGCTTAAAACATACGTTAAACCACTTTATTTCTGTATTTCCAAATTGTCTGGTTGCAACAATATGATAAAATTGGAAAATGGGCCTCCATTTTGACCGCCATATTTAATATGGAGGGAGCTCCAGCGAAGGATTTTTGGGGACTTTCAGTATGTTATTCTGCTCATATTCCTAGACCTATCCTTGAAAAATTTCAGCTGTTTATGAGCTATTCCAGCTTTTGCCCTATACGATCTAATGATCTTGGACTCTTGCTAACACACGAAACCAATGGAAACTTTACCACCCCCCCACCTGCCTGTGTGGAAAATTGCCGACATTTTCCAGAGGAGCATTCTGTGGCTAACACCCCTTCTGAAATGTCCTTTGAAGTCAAATCATCGTCAAACAGTTACTTGGCCAAAGATAGATTAGTCACGGGAATTTGAGGATTTTGACGTAAACTAATCATGATATCGTTTTTTAATACATATGGGAAATCTCTCTTTTTGAATGACTTGATTTTCATTCTGTAGTGGGTTTACTGGAAACAGTTCAATCACGGGGTGAGGTTCGGTCAACCGAGGATTACCATCGATCGCACCAAAAAAATAAATACGCGTTAAATAAACACCGACTTCCACTTACTGTATCAATACGGTGTATCGTTGAACTTGACAAATTCTTGGCTTTTGAATAACATTTACAGAATCGGATTTGGGTAGTTGCAATCCAAGAGAGATAGGTAACACTTAAGTGACCAAGGGTTTGTTCACTCCCGTTGCCCTTGTGTGTGCCAAAGGGGGGGGGGGGGGGGGTTATTGTTGGGGGGGGGGGGGTTCCATGGGACCCCCCCCCTAAGGAAACCACTTTCCCGAGGGAATTTGGGTACGAAATTTACCCACATGTGTGAAGGGTATTATTTTTTAAGACACCCCAAATCAGCAACAAAAAATGAAAGTGTTATTTTGGTGCCAAATTAGGGGCAAAACATTGTTTTCAACAGGCGAAAATGGGGAAAAAAGACGGAAAATTAAAATGAGCCTTACGCTTACACATAGTAACATTTTTGAAAACTTATTTTATGTTGATATCTATTCTAGAAGACCCAAATTACATATATTTAGCCACAAAACTAACCAGTTTAGAGTGATATCACTGATATTTTTTAAGGGGGTGTTAATCTTTGGTTGCAAAATACACGTCATTTCCATAGAGTTATGTACAGTAACGGTTTGGCAACATCCATGCTGAAAATTTTGTCGTTTTCCGACACATTAAAGGGTTATTTTTTTATGTTACAATAATTGTTACTACAGGTATTGTGAAACTTATATCAGCAAAAAAAATTTGCTTTGGTTCTTTGGTTTCTTATTCTTATTTTAAAAATTAGTTCTGAAAGACTGTCCGTTAGGGACCAAGGGGGGGGGGGCCATGGGACCCCACTAATTTTAACTCATTAACGGCTAGGCTTGGCCGATTTTAATCTTTTGCAGTAATTGAAAAGAAGCGCATTTAAAGTCAGGACAATTCAAAAAATTTCGGGCGCATTAATAACCCCAATCAAACTAGTAAAGCGGCAAATGCTGCTTTTTTCTGAGAGAGAGGGTAGAGTGCGAGATAAAGTTACGAGCATCAGTGAGAGTTGATAGGGCTAGTTTGATTTAAAAGCACGCGATCATAACACAAGAATGCAAAGAAAACCTGGTAAGTAATGAAGATCATTATGATAATGATTTATAATTGTTGATAAAATGTGTGAGATTAAAAAATGAGAATTCCTCTTCAGGATGATTGATTTTTAGACTGAAAGTGAAAGAAAAGTAATCAAGAATTGCAATAATTATTGTCTATAATGGTCTATAATGTTTCCAGTGGGTAGTGCTCTATTTTTAGTCCTTTATTTATTTATGAAGTCATTTTTTAGAATGTTACTGAAAAAAAAAGAAGAAACACGACATTGAAAGGTTTAGAGTTCATCTCGTCGCAAATAACGAAAGTCGAGAAAAGACAGGTAGGGGCCATCGGTGGGGTGGGCGGGATCGGGCTTTGGGTGGGGTCGGCAGGGGAGGCGGAGGGAGCGTGTATGGCAGGTCGCGGGGTAGGGTGGGGCGCTAGAGGTGCGTCTCGAGAGGAGTGCTGGAGTAGGTGAGATAAGGGCTTGAGTAGATAGGTGGAAGGAGGGGGGGGGGGATTAAGGGGGTGTGGGGGGGGGGGTGGCGCAGGAGGGGGCCCTCTTTGTGCGGCGTAGTTAGGGGGTGGAGTGTTATTCTCTGTTTGTTGGAGGGAAAGAACGAAGAGTGGGAAGTAGTGGAGTAGATAGTTAATTTTGTCCGAAGGTTAAGGGTTCTTCTTGTTTGTTTTTATTTTTCCTTTTAACAAGAACAAAGGTGCCCCTTTTTGTTCGACCAATATTATTACCTAGTACTCTATGGGGATTACAAACTCCGTTTTTTAGCTCTGGCATTTCAAAACGGATTTTTTTTGAAATATCGGCAACGAACTTTACAGATGGAGTTTTGTGGAGTTTTGCATTTAATTGTGTAATGGATGCAATTCTTTTGAATCAATGACGTGTCCAATCAACATGCATGATTCGATTGTGTTAAGGATCCCATTCTGTGGGAAAATTGGCATTTCACCCTCTCTTAGAAAATAGCCATATCTCTGGATTTGAGCAGCATTAGTTTATGCTGTAAACGGTATTCAACAGCCAAGACTTCATTTAGACATGAGGTTAACACTAAGTGCTAAGGTGTTTCACTGGCACGTTGGTGCCTAAGTGGGGGTTCCATGGAACACCCCCACTAAGGAAACCGCTTTCCCGATGAATTTTCAATGAAAACTCAAACCACCTTTGAGGGGGCAAATAAGATAAGGCCAAAGGTACAGTATAATGAGTACCGGTTTATCGTCTGGAAAATAGGGGCAAATCATTGTTTTCGAAATGCGGAAAAATCGTTCAAAAAGTATCAAAAATATGAAATTGTGTTTTACGCGACACTGCCTTCCCAACAGGCATTACACATTGCAAATATTTGATTGTTTATATATGCTCTAGAAGGACCAATCTACATTATTTATCACAAAATAATCAGTGTACATTCTTGGATTTTTTGTGGGTGCAGACTTATTTGCCAAAGGTTTGTTGTATTATAGCCCAATGACGCGCAGTCGCTCGATGATGTGGAATCGATTTCTTTTCAGACATATAAAGGGTTATAATTATTTTTCTTATTTAGTAATTAATTTGTTTTATGCATATTGAAAGACACATAAGCAGAAAAAATATTTTTGGCAACAGGGTTGACTAATTTTTATTTAAAATCACACTCCCGTTGGTTGCCAAGGGGGGCGGGGTTCCTAGGGACCCAGCGAATTATCTCAATTAACGGGCTAAGAAATTTTAGTAATTTTTTTTTTGGAAAGAAGCGCATCAATAAGTTACACAATTACAAAAAAATTAGAGTTTGAAAATATATTTGCAAGATCTCGAGAAATCGCCCGAAAAAAAACAAATCTTGGCTACCTCTATGGAACCCCCCCCCCCCCTTCTTAGCGCACTTAGGGTTAATATCACGTCACCTAATTTTGATCTTTTTTTCACCTCGAAGAGGGTGCTTTTTTACCTTTTGTACCATTTTTGTGTGAGCACCCTTTATAATTTGTTAACATTTAGATCTATCTCCTGTCCCTGGAGAGCCGTGGGGGATATTTAGAAAATTGAACCTTAATTCTAAGAGGTTCCCCAAAATAAGTTCCCCCTATAATTGTAAGGCATTTCATTGCATAAATTCACTTAGAACTGGATGTGTAGAAAATTATAAACTTTTGAAGAGAGGAAACATTTGGCTCTTTCACAAAGTTGTGCTTTTCAAAATATACATATGGTATCAACACACACTCCTATTTTTTCTCAAAATAATTATGGTTTAAATAAGCAAAAAAATGGCACTTTGTAGCTAGGTATCTCAAAGAGTCTAAAGGCAACAAATTATCAATTTACAACAACGATTAATTTCCTTGATAATTTGTTGACTTATAACTTTGAAATGAAAAATTGACACTTTTTCTAAAACGTCATTTGTTTTAAAAGAGCGAGTGTGTTGTTGATTTTTTTCTATTAAAGTAAAACAAGGCCCAACAACTTTGTGGCATCTTTGGCAAGTTGTGTCCTCTCTTCAAGACTTTTGTACAATTTCTAAAACATCCATTTTTTAAATGTCACGAATTTTAATGATTTCAATCACTTTATTATCATAATCACCACAATTTTTTTTTTTTAAAAGTGGCCAACACGTTCCCATTCAATTACCCTTCCTTGGTTTGGAGATTTGGCAAGAGTTCGCTGACGATACCTAAAATATCAAATATTGGATGACGAGAAGGAGAACGGGTTCGTCCGCGAAACTAGTCGTAAATCTCGTGCATACTATGTCATGCCGAGTTGGATCAACTATCCCAAGCAATTGTTGTACCTGGTAGTGAAAAGGTTCATTTATGTAGGACATACGTATGAGTTAGTATACAAGTAGGCTGTGTACGCATGAGGTTCGCGACGGACCCACAGGTTCCGAAAGTCGTTTTAGTCTTCCAGCGTTTTTTTTTCCAAGATTTTACATGATCCCATTACTGATCACACGGGTAATTGCGCCCCCTAATTATTTGATTGGTCCCTTAAGGGAGGCATTGTCTTGCGTAGTATTAGGTAGGGATGTTCAAGCCTACCCACCAGAGGGAAACTTTGTAAATAGACAAGTACTATACTTAACTCAACACTCGAGAATGGTTTTCGAGAAGGGTTCGGTAAACCGGTGTTGTTTCACAGATTGTCTACTCAGAAGATTTTGGGAACTCACCAAGACATCCGCCTTGACAAAAGCTCATTCAAAGGCTTGATTGCAAGCATTATGTCCTTTGTCGGCTAGTAGGTAAAGAAAAAGAAAGCATCGATGGCGTTAGGCTCAGGGGTGTTGACTGCCCCGGGTAGAGCATGCTAGCACCTTCTCCTGTTCAAGATGGTTATAGCAGCAACCAACTATAGTGCATGACACATGTCGTTTTAACTATTCAGACGATCACAGGGTGCAGATTCGCAGCTGTCGATCGAAGAGAGACTACTGGGGCTTGCTCTTATGAGGAAAGATTTTTTTTTACCTAAGTGCAGATCCACCCAAACACAGGCATCTTCTTTACATCTACGCAACCAGTGAAAACCAAACATCAGTTAGGCGTGACATGGTATGGAACACCTCGGGAGCACTGTGATGAACTATCTGCCTGCCTGGAGTTGCTTTGGACCGAGTCCCCTCCTCTGTGAGATGTGGGAGTGGAGTGTGTTCACGCAGTGACATCTTGAACGGACTCCCGTGGCCCAAGTTGGAGTGCTCGCCGCATCCCAGGGTCGGTTACAACTCCGCCCTCTGCAGAGGTGGCTTGTGAAGGGGGGGGGGGGGGGGTCGGCAGTTGCCCGAGAACTTGGTCCATTTTGAAATGGCTCGGCCCGGCTTCAAGGAGAGCTTGTACGTCCTACCGGGGATTCCTCCTTCGAACGTCCGTCGTGGTGTGGCGGGCAGCAGGAACGTGGCGCCGGGTATCTATTTGGACACCCTAGTCCGTAAGAAGACATGCTGCTGGCTGCCTTGGATTCCAGATAGAGATTCTTAAGCAAAGTCGGTCCTGGGCAGTCTTTGGGAGTTTGTAGATTCACAAACACCTTTTGAAGGAGGGGCTGCTATTAGCCAGGTGGCATTTGTTGTTGTTGGGCTTGTGGGCATCTTTCGTCTGTGCTGACTCCTCGTGTGCTGCGTATATTGGAGAACCGGAATCGGGCGATTTGGGGGTTCCCTCCTTGTGGGCAACCTGGATGCAGATCAGACAACTATCTGTGGGTTCTGGAGCAGCAACACAGACGTGTAACATTTCTTGGTATGCCCACTGTTGGAGCTAAAATGCACAGACAAGGACCTTGCAGAATTCAATGAGGCAGCCAGACTTTGTAAACCCATCTCTCGCTAGATCATATTTAAGAACCACTTGTTTTGGACATATTAAAAGAAAAAAATAAAAAACTTAAAAAAAGCAAAAAATAAAAAAACTGCTTTAAAAAAAAACATTTAAATTCGATCTGGTTTTCTCAGACAAAGTATATATTGGTTACTCTTCAAGCACGACAACTTGACAAAACGTAAAGAGTGAACTCACTGAAAATATTGTATAAAAAACAACCAACTTTAATCTTAAATCAATTGGAATCTTTATTTTCTTTAGCCTGAGTTCCTGTAACTTCATAACGAATGATATTTATTATGCCTTTGCCTCGTGCACTTCACAACATATTTTGGCGATATATTTTTTTTCGAATTAACATATTCGGTGCTGTTCTTAAAACATTAAGAACTCAGGAAAACAAAGAGTGATGACTACAACTGTTTAGGACTGTTTCTGTATATTAACATGTTTCAAGGCAATTTCGTTAATTGTGATCCAAGCACATCCGAGAGCTTAGAATTTGATATTGGTGTTTCTTAGATGAATAAAAAATGTGTGTGTATTAATTGTCAAATATTACGGTGTTTTTTTATTAATAACCCGATCGTTAAACGCTGACTGTTTTGGTGTATTATGGGCGTAATTGTATACTTCTAAAATAAAATGAATTCCCATAATATTGCCACCCTACGATAATATGTGGTTATGAGGGGAGGGGGGGGATACAAGTGAATTGAAATTAAATATTAAAAAAAAAAAAAAAAAAAAAAAAACCAAAAATTTCTATTTTTTTCAAAATTATATACATCTTGTGCATTTCATTTATATTCGGATTCAGAGGTATAATGAAATGCCGAACTTGTTACCATCGTTAGACGTACACAATCGGTCAATTAATATATGTTTGAATGCTTTTCGAAAATCTCGATTGAATCCATAAAGAAAGGGATTAAAAGTAGAATTAAGATAGGCAGTCCAGTGGCATGAAATATACAACCAATTCGGAACACATCGACAAAATCCATTTAATGGATACAGGATTGTCCATGGTATCCAACAAATGAGAAATACCGTGACAATGATACCGAGTGTCTTTGTCGTACGCTTGTGTGTCATCATGCGCGAGAGGTGATACTTTTTAAGACGTTCTCTTTCCATCTCGTCCCCCGTAATTTTGCGCTTAGCTATATTTTTTAGTTGTTTAATTTCTTCACATATGAAATCTTGTAAGAGCCTGACGATATATCGCTTGGAATGTCCCTCGGTATTTGCCGTCGGTGCACTGATATTGAAACAGTGCGATTTTTTGGGTCGTCAATGTCGACGTCGCCAGGAACGGTATTATCTGGTAAATCAACTTGTGGAGAACGGATATGTCCAGTTACATCATCTCCTTGGAAACCAATATTGGACAAAGCAAGCACAAGGCCGTTTCGCCCAACCTTTTTGGCCTTAGTTATCATTTTCTTTTTATCAGTCATGGGAGCCAAGGAATTATTTTCCGGATCGTCCATCAAGTTTTGCATTTGAGATTTAACAGCAAGCCATACTCGTCCATAAAGATATATAATAACAGTCATCGGTATGCAGTAGATAAAGATGTTAGACAACAACACGTAGTACTTATCCGTCAAGTAAATGCACTCTCCGTCCCCGGCATACCCTAAGACTACTCTCCATGCCGCTATGGCTGGGACCCAGGAAAGACACGACGCTAACCATGGTAACATTATGAGCCCAGCTACTCGAAACCTCCCGCGAGTTTGGCTACGATACTTCAGAGGCTTAGTTATTGCTTCGAATCTGTCCCACGATATCACACACAAGTTGAAAAAGGATGCAGTGCAACACATAAAATCTATACATGTCCACAGATCACACGCTACATTTCCCAATGGCCAATATCCCAAAATATTGTAGGCTGACATACAGGGTATGACGAACAGACCGACGATAAGATCCATGCAGGCAAGATTGATGATCAAGTAACTATTCATCTTTCTCAATTTCTTATCCGTTGATGCGAGTATGATAATTGTCATATTAAGCTAGAATTGTTAATTAAGACTTACAATCCCCAGCAAAGTCGTTAATATGGCGGTTTTATAACCATGCTATTCATGGAGAGGACTCAACTTCAGGATCATGTGTCGTTGATAAAGGATGAAAAACTTCATCAGCCAACATTATGCCAGTTGCCCATTGTGTCGGAATTGCCAGATTTCACACATTGAAGGTTTCGTTTGCTTTTAAAAAAAGAGGTATGGAGCTGTCAAATTTCGTCATTTCTGATAACTTGGAAAGATTTATTGTATACTCCTATTACAAAGCCGGTTGCAATAGACAGTTCCAAAGTTTAACAGCCCGTTTTGTATGGCAGTAATTCAGTCACTTTCAGAACATACGTTGATATTGGTTATACCTGAGTCGTAATGAATTGGCTTATTGAAAGGTTAAGAAAACTGGAACGTTCTGTATGCAACGGCATGGAGGTGAGGCACAACACAGACAAATGAAAACACACGTAAGTTTAATCAAGAAACGTTTCAATTTTCGAAAGAGACGAGAAATCGCAGGTCCTTGCACATATCATGAGGAATTCCTGAAAAGCATTGTACATCTCTGTTGATCAAATACTTTTAGGGTGAAAGATATGGACGGCAATTATATTGACCGCAACTATACGTGAAATGTCGGATGAATGATGAAGATCAACTTGAAATCGGGTGCGTCTTGCGTCATAATGAGCATTATGGAAAATGAATGGATTACTAAAAGTCCATGTTGAAAGACAAAAGGGGGTTTATCAAGTCGTCACATTCGCTGTTTTGCATAGATAGAGATTCAGACCTCTCTATTAAAGATTGGATAAAGAGGATTTAGAGTTTATTTAAGTATATCGTTAACAATAGTTATACGCGCTTTAAATGGCTTCCATGAAAAATGTAAACACTGCAGTTAGGTCAGGCACGAACAGATGTTTGAGGAAGAGGAAACCAACGTCATTGAAATATATGGTTGATTTTCAACTCTTTTGTTTTGTGATTAAATATCGTTCATGCTCTCTAATTTTGTATATTAATATATCAATCAAAATCAATTTATTTATCTCACAATCAAAAATACACTAGATTTCTCATTAAACCAAAATGGTGAATGAGATGAGGAAACTGCTAAACGCATAGCGTGGGGTTGCAGTGCCCTAGAAACACTATTTACCGTAATGGCCCTACGCATGGCGGATTTAGGGGGGCGCAGTCGCACCCGGCGCGCGGCCCCCTATTTTTTTGCAGAGCAAAGGGCGCCGGGCGCCTTTGTAGATGTAGAAAATGCCTTTTGCCGCACAGGGCGCCCTGTATCTAGAAAGGACCTTTTGTGTTTTGGTGGGCGCCCATGCAAAACGAAACACAATTTTTAAAATTTCGTCCAGGCTCCCTGCGCTCGCCGGGTATACCCCAATTTTTTTCTAGATTTAAATATTCAAATTTGAAGTGCTTTTTTTTTTTAAAAATTAGGCGTCGGCACTGTTTATATTTAATCTCGAGTTGAATCCATAAAGAAGGGTTAATTGGTGAATTAAGATAGGAAGTCCGTAGCAATGATATACAACCAATTAGTACCATCGACAATAAATCCCTTTAATGGATAAGGATTGTCCATGGTATCCAAACAAATTAGAAATACACATGAAATGATCCCGAGTGGCTTTGCGTACGCGTAGTGTGTCATCATGCGCGAGAAGTGATACTTTTTTAAGACGTTCTCTCTCCATCTCGTTCCCCGGATTTGCGTTTAGCTTTTGTTTTGAGTTTTGTTTAATTTCGTCGTCAAGAATCTTTGTAAAGGTTTGACATATATGGCTTTGGATGTCGGTTTTTTATTTGGCCTTCGCGTGTACTGACATTACAATATCGCAGTCTTGTAGGTAATCAATGTGAACGTCGTCATAATGGTAATGTCTGGTGAACCTCTTTGTAAAGAATGGATATTTCAAGTTACATAATTCACTCCTTGGAAACAATATTAGACAAAGCAAGAACAGTGCGCCCTCTCGGCCACCTTTCTGGGCCTTTGTAGTTGCACTTTCTTTTTATCGTCATTGAAAGTCAAAGAATTTGTCTTGAATCGTCTACAAGTTTGGCATTGATATTTAACAGCCAAACCAAACTCGTCCATAGAGATCTACATCCAGCCATCGGTAAAAACAATAGATCAAATGTTCGACAACGGCATGTAGTAATTACTTTGCCCGTCAAGTAAATGCACTCTCCGTCCCCGTCATACCCTATGCTACTCTCCATGTGCCGCTATGGCTGAACCCAGGAAAGAAACGAGGCTAGCCATGGTAACTTTATAAGAAAAGCACTCGAAGCCTACTGCCAGATTGGCTACGATACTGCAAGGGTTAGTTTTGCCCAAAAACGTCCCAACGAGCACACGATATCACGCACAAGTTGATGAAAAAAGGAGCGGCGCCGAACACATAAAATATATGCATCTCCACAAATCACACACAAAATTTCCCAGTGGCCATAACCCAAAATATTGTAGGCTGACATACAGGGTATGACGAACAGACCGACGATAAGATCCATGCAGGCAAGATTGATGATCAAGTAACTATTCATCTTTCTCAATTTCTTATCCGCTGATGCAAGGATGATGATGGTCATATTTGCTTAAAATAGTTATAAGAACTACAATCAACGCAAAACTGGTTCTCAGTCAGTGTTGTAGCTACTGGTATGCCCCTGCGAGGATTCAACATTCAGGGTCCGATGTCGTTGATAAAGGGTGTAAACTTGTGTCACTCACACATTCTCCTCGTCGGGACAGGCACTATTTTGTGCTTTCCTTTAAGAAACGATTGTCAAGTCGTCATTCATTTATGTATATAACTTCAACATTATCATACAGTTTCCTGTTCAAAAATCCTTGTAATGATCATAGATAGACAGTTAAATGATAAAGCAGTTTGTTGTATATTTTTACTGGCAGTTACTCAGTGAACTTATTGATATTGAGGTAATACTTTTCTTTTGTGAATCAGATTATCACAAGTGTCATTTCAATTTAAATGATAGTGAACTATGCAATGTGGAGGGAAATCGGAGAAGCTGTACCGTTCTATGGAGACAGAACTGCGAAAATAACACACTAAGTTTTATTCAAAGATCATTTTGTTTTCGAGAGACGCGTAAATCAACAGCCTTCGATGAATAAATATCCTTGCGAATTGCCCGAACTACACTTGTACCACTACGTTGATTAAACAATCTTAGGTAAATAAATGGCCATGAAATTGATACCATAACGTGAGACTTTATGATTAAGTGTCAAATTAAGTTATAAAAATTGGAGCATTTTTGGGGGGCGTCATAATGTAGCTTATGGGAAATGAAAATGAATGTTAAAGGTCCGTTTCTTGAAAATAATATTACGTACTTTAATGCAGTGACGCCCATTTGGAATTGCTTGCTTTTGCTTGCATAATTGCCTATTCTCCGTTCAGACATCCCATTTATAATGCTCTGAATAGATAACACCCCACATGCACGCATTATTGGCCCAAAACAATTTGTTCCCCATCTGTAATCGTGGCATCGGCATTATGGGGGTGGCCTTTATTGGTCATTTATGTTTGGCTTTCCAAGGGCAATAATGGTATTCCGTTTTGGTAATCTTGGCATCTAACACGTGGCTATTGCAATATTGCGCCAATAATTGGTTTTTTCATTGGCAGCTGGTGGCATCGGCTTTCATATCGGCAACCCCTTACTGGTCCAATATGGGTGAAGAATATTGACCCAGACAAGCAGCCATATCATCCAATGTATTGGGATAACATTGGCCCATTAATTGACCCTTAAGCATTGATTGCTTAAAAATAGCCCGGGCGAGCACTAGTCAAATAAATAGGAATAACACTATATTCCCAACAATTGGTGTTTTTTGTTTTAAAAACAAACATATCACAACCTTATTCAATGACATTATACTATATATAACCAGTTCACAATTAAAAATATTACCTATGTTTAGTGAGCAGCTCGAAATTATCTAATTAATTTATTTAAAAATACAAGCATGAACAAAATTCCATTAAATTAATTGTTGTAAAAGAACATAGGGCCATCATTGGCAACACCACCGGTTACAACATTGGTTTACATCATTGGTCCAGTATTGTTCCAAGTAGAGAACACAAATAAACAGGGGGAGGGCCACAGCTTGGGCCCAACATTGATCCATAATATCACCAATATTGGTATCCATATTTTGCCAAATTTGGCAAATGGAGCAAAAAATATTTTTTTATTATCCCTATTGTAAACCAATATATGGCCAAAAATAAATAAATATTGCTCCAGTATTGGACCCCATTGCAAGTGCTTCTGGGAAGAGTAGAATGTATTCAGATTAGATTAACTACATTATTAATACTACGCGTCCGAAAGTGGCTCTACAAAGTAGGTAAAACACTACAGTTATGCTCAGGCACTAACAAGTTATTTGCAACGCGTTGTGGGTCGAATTTTTGAAATACGTCACAAAATGTGTCATTTTAATTGGCCGACGTGCCGCAACGCGTTGCTACTTACTTTCTCGCAACGCGTTGCCGACATGTCGCACCGCGTTACAACCGAAATGACTCCACGCGTTGCCGGCAATACTTATGCCTTTATTGCTTTGCGATAGAACAGGGTAGGGGGTCACACCCGGGAATAAGCAGCCTAGGGAATTGGCAGTGACTCAGCAAATTGGGTGCCGCCATTGGAAAGCTTTATTTAAAAAACCATGAACAGATAGACTTCGTTCAGGTCTTGAGGTAGCACACTACTTGTCTGAAAGACATTTTATTGATGAAAGTACTACGCGTCCCGCGGACATAATGGTTTGGTAAAGTTACGTGCTCTGAGACTCTGCTTCTGCTCTGCCCATGACCATACCCACGGTTTACAAACCCAGGGGTTGATGTACCTGCCTGCATGATGTGATGTCGAATATTCGCACCCACATAAGCTCAAAACAGAGCGTGATGAACGAACGTGGAAAACGGTAATCGGCAGACATGTCACAGTCCATAGAGTGTGAATCAATCATTTCCTCATGCACTTTATGCTAGGGTCGATTTCCACTTCACGCGTGGAGGAAACGAAAAAAACAAAACGTGAAAACGGAATCGGCCAGACTTCACAGTTCAAGGTGTGATTCCCATTTCTCATGCACTTTCTGCCGGGCTTTATGCTGGGTCGATTTCCACTTCACGCATGAAGTGAATTGAGTGAGTTAAGGGCCTACTATCTTCTTAAAAACTGAAAAATGATTAATGTGAAGAGAAAGAAAAACTTCACTAGAGTAAGTGAACCGATGTAGAAGTCATTATTGTCCGCCGTAATCATAGTTCCGGCCTACAACGGTGAAGAGGAAGGCACTCGATCAGTTGACTCTTCACGCAACATTAGTTTCACGCTTCTTCAGTTATCGTATATGGAGCACGGACTAGGGATCCCGCCGGGCTATAGTTACTTTCACACCGGTGCTCCACGTGGTTCCTGTTTGGTAACTTCAATTTTATTTCTATAAAATGAAAACTAATTTTAAACACAAAATTATTGGGGAGGTCGAAAGGATCTTGAGGAAAGTTTACCTTGACTTTGTTTCTTCGTCTGCTTCTTCAACTTTCCAGCAATCATTACAACCTTTAAATTTCAAGCTTCACAAGTATTTAAGAATTTGGATTCAAATAAAATTTATGTATTTTGAAGCATTTTAAGTGGAATGAGGAACATGTTTGCGCGCACCATTTAAATATATTTTGTTTTTTTGGGACGTGTATCTTCTTATTTCGGTCCCCACGGAACCACTCAAATTTCCTTCCGTAAATATTTAGAGTAAATCCTGACGAACCCCTTACAGTGATTAATTCTGAAACCCATTTTCTGGACTTCTGTGTTGTTTTCTTCTAGGGTCACCGGTTTATTTTAGTGTCAGGGGAATTCAGGGAATCTGAGATCAAATCAAACGTGAAAGTTTGGAAAGTTTGAAACACAAACTTGGCATTCAATACGTTCAGGGATAGTCAAGAAACCAGTAGACAATCGGTTTCTGATTTTTTTGAAATTTTTTCGATGTTGCAATACTTGTGGTCAGTGCAGTATTACCTGGTAATACCAGGTACCCGTTTGCGTTTGTATGGTAATGTTAATTTCCATTTGAGGTCGGATTCTCTCTTCTTTTTTTTACTCTTCTCATTTTCGCTTCATCTCATCTTTTTTCATTGTGCTTATTCTTAGTTCATCCTTCTTCTCGTTCTCCGTGACATTCTCTTCTTTCTCTGTTCGTTACCTGTACTGTTTTTCGTGTTATTGTATTTCTTTTTTTTTCATTTTACTTTTTATCCTTTTAATTCTTCAATTCTCTTATCTCTTCTTCCCGATCTCATCCTCCGACCTTCGGATCTTTCGCTCCGTCTGTTCTTATCTTCCTCCTCGCTGTCTTCTCTTCCTTTTCTTCATCGTCTTTTTCCCTCTTTTATTTATTTCCTAGTTTGCAGCACAAGTCCCACTTAGAAACGGTCTAGATCTAAAAAAACATAAGAGGGTCGCATTGCATGTTGCTCGATACTTGGTTCAATCTTTATTTTTAGTATTTATTGAATTGTTATTTCAAAATATTTACATATGCAACCTCCATGTCGATACATATTTAAACGCGAAGCAGTTTAAACCCTCCGTTATTATGTGACGCATATGGATACAAATGCGCTTCGCTGAAGTTTGTTGCTTAATAATTAAAGTGTATCTAAAAAAAGAAAAAGTGACCGTGTTTGATGCTTATTTTAGATGCTGTTGATTGCCACCATGCTCTTGTCATTTGTGGCCTTCCTTATTGCCTTGTAAATAGGCAAACAAAGACACACACATGCATTCCCTCTCGCCGTAATCTTTAGCATAGGGTAAGAGAAATTTAAGGGAGAAGGAAAAAAAATCATGAAAAATCTAAATGTTTAAGCATATGAATCCTACACACGTATTTCAAAGAAACATTCCAGTTTGCTTCTATTATGAGATAAGTGTTATGTTTTTGATTTTTTTCTTCTTTTTCTGGTGAAAACTGTGAAATATTTTTTCTTTAGAGAAGCCTAAACGGCTTGCCCATGACGTTCTAACCGGATGTTTTTTAAATGCAATTCATAAACTATTGCAGAGGAAAACGCTTGAAGTGAGCAAATTTAAATATTTCATGGCGAAAGTTTTCCAAGATCTTCTCCGTTAGCATCTCTACCAATTCGTCTTAAACTATTGGATTGTAATAATTTTCCAGTACTACCTTACAAGAAAAAACAATTAGATAACATTTTATCATTTTTTCTCTATAAATTAGTGAAATAGCAAGTTTGGGACTATGTGGTTGCTAAATATACCCTAGAATTTTCTTTTAAATTTTCGTTAGCCAAAAAAAACACAAATAAGTTGATGTATAGGTAACAGATATGGTGTCATGCATTAACAGTTATTCACAGCTAAAGATAATATCTGTACTCTAAGATCTTATGTTTCCCCCGCCACACTGAAACAGCTCATTTCTTACGGTAAAGAAATTAATTAGGCTCGTACACAACTATATATTTTGACTATGAAATGTTAAATATTACAAAACTAATATTGGTTATCAGTAATGATAATATAAAACAACACAATCAACAGTCAGATATTAAGTAAACAATGAAAACAATATAAAAGTCATTGTTAATTAATTTAAATTGATAATCTTTTTAATTTAAAATTTGAAACACAGTGACAGTAGGTCAAAAGTTCAATTAACCTCACAGCACTCAATTAAAATCCACAATCTTCAACGGTTTATGGGGACAATGCTCTTAATCCCTGTTCAATAGGAGGTAATTGGGGTTGAATGTGAGGCTGGAATAATCAATAGTAACGCCACGCAGTAAATGTTAGTGTGAAGTTGTTCAGATTACTAAATTTACACACAAAAATAAGCAAATTTGACAGTGTACAGAAAAAGTCGACTAAAAGAGTTGGCACATGCCGAAAGGAAAGATGAAATTTTGAAGTTTAATCTTCAAGCTTATGGAAAACGGAAAAGGCTAACACTTCAGAAGAAAGAAACAAGTGAATTTGGGGGTCATTTGAAGGTCAGAAGAAGCAAGGAGGACAAAGCAATCCGTGGAGGTTGTGTCTTCTGTTGCAAATGCGTTGGACTAAACTTCGATTTTTCACGATAAGTACAGTGTGCCCCGTTGAAATGAAGGAAGGTACCGGTTTGGATGCGTCTTTGAAACAAGCCCCTAGCATAATTTAACCTATCTATCAACGGCCGCAGCCGAGATTCTGTCACCACGTAGCGCCAAAATGTCCCTGTTTGTCATTAAAGGTTGGGGATGTCAGATTGGATCCTGCTGGATGTCTCGAGCCATCACATCATTGTAGTTAAGGGGGCGACGACCCTTTTTTTGGCACGGTAAATTCCAACATGTGACGTCTGAGTTAACTACTTCATCGCACGATGAAAGTGATCAGCAAATCGTGCACGGCGTTGGGCAACAGAAGATGAATTGGAGGGATTATCTCCATACATCTGTGCTTTGGTCTTTGGCTCACACCAGGATATTTATGTTTGAACTCGCATAAGAAGCTTGGGGTAGGTGCCATCCAAGTCTAAGCCTTTAGTTCTTTCCTCATTGTCCAGGTCTCAGATCCATATAACAGCATACTCTCTACACACGCTCTAAAGAATTTCAGCTTGGTTGAATTGGAGATACCAGATTGACCATAAGTGGTGTGTTTTTGCAGGCATTTTCCAGCTGTTCTTTTCGTGACAAGAATCTTTCTTGCTGTCGCAACATAGGATCCCTAGATACTTGAAGGTCCTTTGACCCGTTGATTGGCTACCTATGTAGATGCACCTACTGCACATGCAATCCTAGGATCTATAGCCTATTGTAACATGCAATCCTAGGTCTATTAGCCTATGATCAATGCATCACATCATCATCATCTCTTCATCATTGGGTCGTCCATGGGGACGGATTGAAAGAAGGACTACACGTACTGACCCCAGATTTTCCTACCCATGCATGTTTTGAGATTCTCTGGTGAATCTAAGCCGAGATCACTCTTGATATAATCGATACTGAATATTTGTTTTGCTGATGTTGATTCTCAGTTGTTGTAAACCGCTGCATGAGTCATTAGTGCAGATGGAGGAAACATTGACTATTAGTCTCACACTGAATGTCAATGAATTAAACTTTTTTAAATTTTTAAAGTGTTTATTTTTTTTATTTTTTTTACCTCTTTCTTTCATAAAAGACCATATGCGAAGAAAATGACTTTAACTTTTACTTGATACTTATGAATGTAAATCTTATCCATTGTCAATTTGTTTGTATGCGTATTTGTAGTATTTGTGCCTTTTGCTTTATGCGTTAATGTTTAAAGCTTATTTTGACTCAGACTGCATTTAATGAATAGAATGAAAGGAATGGAAATCGTTGTTGTAACTTGATAATTTCAGATTTAGACCTTGAATACTGCAAAGTGACCTTTTTCTGAAAAACGTCATTTTGGAAAAAAGAGTGATGGGTTAAATACCAAAAGTTTATTTTTCAAAAGCAACAACATTTGTGGCAGAACAAAGGTTTGTCCTCTCTTTCCAAAACTTTTTATAAAACTTCCAATCCCTCCCTTCTACGCGAAGTTGTGTATGCAACGAAATATCCTTGCCTTTTAGGGGGAACTTATTTTTGGGAAACCTTTATTGATTATTTGATGCACGACGTTGATTCTACTTATTCAATTTACATACTCTTGTAATTACGTCTTTTTTCTACCTGTGTATAACGTAAGCAATCGGAAATATGCATAATTTGGTTGTTTACATAATCAATCACAATATTTTGTATTCTCTTGTCTTATATATCGAAATGATTAGCAGCATCTGAAGCAAGTTGAGGACTCGGAGCCCATGGTGACCATCGGATTGTTGGCACACCTTTGATAAAATCGCTGTGTGGCGTAATACAGGAGTCATTATTTCACTTGAGTCCTTTCGCGGATGGTTCAAGGCCATCTGTAAACCGAATCATTTTTCTCACGCGTAATCATTTTCTTTCTTAGTCCTCTACAATGTCACACTTTAATTTCATCATTTCTATGAAAGATTGTATACATAACTCTTGAATCAAAATGATTTCTTTCGGCTATGTCTTGTGTAAAGCATGGAACTAATTTCATTCCCATGTAATGACAAACCGGAACACTTAGATTTGCGTATGTCTAACATAAATTCTGTACCCATTTTGCATTTTCTCTGTCTTGTGTGAGCCACCTGGCAGGCGGGAGAGGCTATTCGCTTCTCTCTCAGTGGATTAGAATAGGAAACGTATCAATAACGCAATACTTTTACATCCCAATACTAAAGACTAGTACAATTATTCCCTTTGTTGCAATAATTGTATTTAAAGAAAATTTAATTATAATTTTTTAAAAAAGCTTTAATTTTTTAAATTTGTCAGTGTTGCATTTTCACAGTGTTCTGTAAGTGTTCAAAATACAGTGATTTCCATTTGGGCACAACCCTGTGTAGTGATATTTCTTCTTCGTAGGTTGGTGTACATACACTACTTGAAAGGGTGGGTGACCCAATTCAAGAACAACAACCAAACCACCCCCACCGCCCCCCCCCGCCCGCAAAAAAAAAAAAAAAAAAAAAAATTTACAACCCATTACAAATTTTGTATCAGAAGAAGTACAACAATTTTCTCATTACTGTCAGTTACATTTAAGACCAAGAAATGTTTCCTTTTTACTGTTATGACAAAAAGTCTCCCCATGTGGCCTAACACACTATTTTAACCACGAGGCCGGTCCCCATTGGGCCGATTTCACAAGAAAATTGTCGTTGACATATGTATTACGTATGTATTTTATTGGGAACTTTTCAGGTCATATTGATTCCTACTCTTCCATTCATAAACTTCAATGATCCGCAGGCCACCATAAGTGTACACCCCCGAAACTAAAAGACTGATCGCCAAACACAAGAACTTTAACAACAACATTTTTATATAGAAATCTGTGGACACCGGCCGGCCTCAGACCGACAGGTTACCAAAGAACTAAATCAATTGTATTTTTCACTTAAACGTGGGCATCGTGGCAAGCTTAAATATATGTGACGAATTGTTGTATCTATCGTAGAGTGCTGGGCGGTATTGACGTTTGAACAACGAATCATATTAAAACATTAATTTTTCTCGTACTATGTGCACTTTTATAAATTACAGTAATAAAAAAAAACCTCACTTTTTTTAAAAAAAACAAAAAAAGGCTTTTTATCTACTGAATGTCGCTAATATAATTGCTTGATAATGGCTGACGTTTCAGTGAGATCGTTCGTGATTTCCCACATTTTCTATAATAATCGTCATAATTATACCAATTTGAAAGCATTTTATGTTATTCTTTCTGTGTTATAAAATGCATATTTAACGTGAAAGTGTCCATATATACTTCTGAGTTTTAAATGCATGCTCTGCAGTTCAAACAACTTGAAGACCTTCCACCACAAGTCAAACAGGCTATCAGAACAATCATAATAATCGGCATGCACCTTGTAAACAAATTCATACTATTGGTTTAGGTTAGTTATTTTTAAAACCTTGGTGCGACGACTTGTGCTTAATACTTTTTAATCATTACTCGAACATGCATCGATCAATAAAATGCGTTTGAATGCCTTTCTGAAATCACGTATTGGACCTAAAGAAAGGGGTATTAAAGTAAGAGTAAGAGAGGCAGTCGAGTAGCATGAATATAAACACCAATTTTGGAACCATCGACCAAAATCCCTTTTAACCCTCGTCTACCTGTGCCATTTTTTTGTTTAACAAAACTCCCGAAGGGGGGGGGGGTGGTTACCACGCCACCCTCCCCCCTGTGATTTTTCGTTACGGAACACCCGATTCCTGTTAATTTGGTACCATGGATAGCCATTGGTACCAAAATAAGTGAATAACTCCCCTTATGACGTCCGCATACTTCATATGTTAAGGGAAGTATGAAAATCCTGTATATAAGGGTGGAAAATTGATATTTCCGCATTTTACGACTCATCACACCCCTTTTATAAAACGCTCTTACATGCTGTCATTGATAAAAATAGTAATTTTCTATCAGTAGAGTCAAAAACCGCATGATATCTGATTTTCCTAACCTTTTTTGCTAAAATTGAATTTTTCACTGTGTGTGTCTATGGCAATGGCAGATTTTGGCTCGATATGCGAACTTTATGACGTCCATTGTGGACGTCAATGCTAGGCATGTTGGTATCATTTTGGTATCATGGAAAGAGTCAGGACCAGAGCTATCTATTGGTACCAAAATCAGTGTCTGTGATGTTCCTGTGTTGTGTTTAGGCATGTTGGTACTTTCCTCCGGAGGGGGATGGTTACACCCCCCTATCCATATCACTTTGGGATCACCACGTATCTTACCTATACCCCGGTGTCATGTTTTTTTTTGGTATTAAAAGGAGCGGAACATGTCAATTGACCCAATTAATTAATAATTTGGGCACCCAAAAAGGGGATTTTAGAAAGAGCAAGCCGGGGAAAAAACCTGGGGAAGGGGGTAACGAGGGTTTAATGGCCTACGGATTGTCCATGGTATCCCACAAATGAGAAATATAACCATACAATGATATCGGTGTCTTTGTCGTACGCGTTGTGTGTCCAGACAAGAAAGGCAAAAAGAAGGGAAATAAACAGAGCTGACCGTGATCGATTGGTCTTTGTCGTACGCTTGTGTGTCCTCATGCTGCGAGAGTGATGCCTTTTTAAGACGTTCTCCCTCTCTCCATCGCGTTCCCCGGTATTCGCGTTGAGCTTTGGTTTTGAGTTGTTTTTTTCTTACGTTTCATAAATCTTTGTCAAAAGGTTTGATAATATATGGCTTGGATTCGGGTTTTTATTTTTGCCTTCCGTTACTGACATTACCAAGATCGCATGTCTTGTAGGTAACATGTGGACTCGTCAGAATGGTAAATGTCTGTTGAACCTATTTGGTAAGGAAATGGATATTTCTAGTACCTTCAAAAAAAACACAAATCTCCTTTGGAAAGCAATATTAAGAAAGCAAGAACAGTGCCCTTTCGGCCCAACCTTTTCGGGCCTATTTACCTTTCTTTTTATCAGTCATTGAAATCAAAGAATATTTCCTGATCGTCTATCAACAAGTTTTGCATTTGAGATTTAACAGCAAACCAAACTCGTCCATAGAGATATACAATACCATCCCTCGTGTAAACAAACTATCAAAGTGTTTTCGACAAACAGCACGTATTACTTGCCCGTCAGGTAAATGCAACTCTCCGGTCCCGCATACCCTCCTACTCTCCATGCCGGCTATGGGCTGAACCCAGGAAAGAAACAGGCTAGCCATTGGTAACTTAATAAAAAAGCCACTCGAAGCCGGCTGCCCATAATTGGCTACGATACGGCAAGGGCTTAGTTATTGCCCCAAATCGGTCCCACGATATCACACACAAGTTAAAAAAGGATGCAGTGCAACACATAAAATATATGCATCTCCACAAATCACACACAAAATTTCCCAGTGGCCAATAACCCAAAATATTGTAGGCTGACATACAGGGTATGACGAACAGACGGACGATAAGATCCATGCACGCAAGATTGATGATCAGGTAACTATTCATTTTTCTCAATTTCTTATCTGTTGATGCGAGGATGATGACGGTCATATTTGCTAAAATAGTTATAAGGCTTACAATCACGGCAAAACTGGTTAACAGTGCAGTCTTGTAGCTACTGGTATACCATGGCGAGGATTCAACTTCAGGGTCAAATGTCGTTGATAAAGGGTGTAAACTTGTGTCACTCCACATTCTCTCGACAGGACAGCACTATGTCTGTGCTTTCCTTTGCTTTAAAAGGAACGATTGTCAAGTCGTCATTCATTTATGTATATAACTTCAACATTTATCATACAGTTCCTGTTCAAAAATACTTGTAATGATCATAGATAGACAGTTAAATGATAAAGCAGTTCGTTGTATATTTTTAATGCACTTACTCTGAGAACTTATTGATATTGATAATACCATGTTTGTTTTGAATCAGATTTATCACAGGTGTCATTTCAATTTCATGATATTGACCGATGTAATATGAGGCCAATCGTAGAAGCTTAACGTTCTATGGAAGACAGAACTGCGAAAATAACACACATAAGTTTATTCAATGATCATTTTGTTTTCGAAAGAGACGATGAATCAACAGCTCGATGAATAATTACATTGAGAATTCCCGAACTACACTTGTACCACTACGTTGATTAAACAATCTTAGGTAAATAAATGGTCATGAGATTGGTACCATACGTGGGACTTATGATTAAGTGTCAAAGTATGTATAAAATGGGAGCCTTTTGCATCATAATGTAGCATTATGGGAAAATTAATGAGAGTTTAAAGTCTGTTTTTGAAAGAATATTACATTTATACAAGTGACGCCCATTTTGAATTGTGCTGCATAGACTACCTACCTACAAAAATATGACTTATTAAAATGCCATCATTTGGGTTCAATATAGGTAGATTGGACCTTTTAGTACATTAACAACTTCTTTTTTCATTCCACGTTGCATTTTGTAGAAACGGAGCCGCGTTAATTTGTGTTCCGAATTTGAAAACTATGTTGTGTCACTAATTTCTAGGTTACTTTGTGGAATTCCAATTATATTACTTAATTGTTCTTGTCTTATGACCCAGCATGTGTGCTACTAGTCTTTGTCAAAGACGCCTCAACATTTTGTCCACCAACCGTGACAGGATCGCCGAAGGCGCGTGTTGAGGGCGAAGCCCACGGCCGAGTGGATGGAGTGGCGTATAATGTATCATGTTTTATTTGGCGGAGGTTATTATTTTGACAAGCGGCACATTTTAAGACCAAGGACAAGAAAATTGATTGACATCAGGTCATAAAATACACCATATTGCTATTGCATATCAAAGTATCATGTGGTCGTCGCATGGGGGAATGTACCGAACAATTAATTTCTAGTGCCAGCATTATCTGCCAACCGAACACTTAACCACAATACGAATCCCCGACAGTAACATAAAACAATGCTGCCAGACGATAGTGTCACATTTGTTTGACTGTAATGCATACGCCAGGCGCCAATACATGGATGTCATACACATTTGCCCAATTAGTTCCCAGGAGAGTTACGGACGATTAATCCCGAAAAATAAAGGAAAAGAAACACACACAAAATATACCTATGCGGAAATGCGATGCGCATGAGATCCCCATGAAAGGGCGCTATAGTACATTCTGAGAGGCTGGACTGTAGAAAACTACCGCCGCCTGCGTGACTCCTAGTCCTATTTCTGAAAATAGCTATCGTTTAATGAATTTCGACTCTTTCGACTTAATCCCTCACGAGTTTGATCATCGCAAAGCAACTTTAACCATTTTTTACAAAACTTCTAGAGGGTGTCCTCGAAAGATTATGTCACCATTTGATGTAGAAATATGTTCTTTAGAGATGGCAGTTTTGTTTTGAGGTGGACACCCCTAGGTTTTAATGGCATTTAGATTTTGTGTGGTGTTTTTGGACTTGTCTAGTCTAGTCGCTCTTGGAGTATCTGTCGATAACAATAAAATTCTTTTAAGTGTAAAATGAATTCTAATCAAAAGGAGCAGAAACAAGAGTTAGTGCTAGCCTTTAAACCCTAAAGGGGTTTGATATTAGGGTATTCAAATTTCCTTATTTAATACGTGTTTATTTATTATAGTGTTAGGTCTAAGTTGGTGAATTTCTCATTTTTTCTAAATATTTTGTATTTTGTTAAAATTTGGAGAAGGGAAATTAACTTATTATTTATGTAGGTGTGCGGTGTGTACTGGTGAAATATGAATGGGAGACTATAAAATGTCATTGGATAGTATGCATGTAAGGGGAGTAAGTAAATTTTAGTTTAGTTTTGTGTGTAAATGTATTTATTGTGTAAAGTGTAGATAATTTTGTTATTTTAGATATTGAATAGCCTTTTGTATTATCCATTTTTTTGTATTTGTGTTATGTGAGATAGAATAAAAAAAAAAAGATTTTGCTTCCATCATTTTAGTCACGCTTTTAGTCACGTGTAAGCAGAACTGTCGCTGCCGATTTCAAGTAACCCTGTTGCCAAGTTGAATCGTTGTTACACGATTGTAAACGTGTACACTGTGACATGGTGCATCGTTCAGTAGTATTGTGTTGTAACACCATTACTAGGGGAAAATTACGCGACTTTTCGTATACCCGGGGCCTGGGGGGGCAATATGAAATGGATATGGGTGTAAGGCTGGCGCTTCCAAACCCAGGGGCATTCGGTGACAGAGGACTCGAACAAATAGGGGTATTTGGGTGAGAGACAGCTAAAATGCCCCAAAATAGGATTTTCCCACAAAATAGGGGTCTTTAGGTGACAGTGGGAAAACTTTCCAAAAATATGGGGTGTTTGGTTGACATTTTCAAAATATATGGGGTCTTTGGGTGACGGTGCTTAAAATTGGGGTCTTAACAGCATTACATACGCGTCACCTCCAAGATGGGAGTGCCTCCCCGTATATTAGTTATTACCAGCAATATGGTGTATTTTATGCCCTGATGTCAATTTTCTTGTCCCTAGTCTTAAAATGTGCCACTTGTCAAAATAATAACCTCCACCAAATAAAAATTTATTCGGATGTCGGGCCTTGTCGGCAAGGGGGGGGGCTCCATGGGCTTAAAGTTTTGTACACGAAATCAATAGGATGTTTGTTGTTTTTTGACAAGATGTGATGATTGTAATCTGTGATTTTGTCAGAAATTCTCCAGGAGGTGATAGGCAAACAGTTTTCCAAGAACTATCAATCAAAGTCGTCCTCATTGGCAGGCAATAGACAATAGCCAAACATGACCCATATACTTGAGGGGAGTCTAGCTATAACATGCGACCAATATGCCAAAATTGTCCTTAATCATAGCCTGGTGTGGTTGCCGTGGTGTAGCCACTGTGTGTCACCTCTTCATCAGTGATCGCTTCCGTTTACTCAGCTAGCGGGAGCCCACGCGAAGCGCGGGCCACCCGCTAGTTAACATAATAGCGGGCAACTCCTCTTTCAATTTATGTCTATTTGAGAAAGCCAGGTGGCATTTCTTTTCAATAGTAAATAACTCTTTGTAAGTAAAGTATTGACATGTTATGTAACCACGTATTCGGGTCAATATATTTATAAAAGAGACTTTAAACTCAGGAACTGGCAACCATACATTACATTGTTACGCGTTCCCGACGTACAGTGCAAAATACCATCGTACTGCAAATGTCACGTGTTTTGTGCCATGTGACTAAGTATCCATAATGAGTTACGCAGCCCCCTAGTAGCAAACTAAAAAATAAAGCGCAACGCCTTGATGAAAGGCTAGTGTGCTACCATCAATTTTACAATACAGTGGCCTATGATACAAATATTTGTTCATAACATCGAAAGCCACCGCCAAAATCAACATAAATTTTGGAAAACAATAATGTAGCATTAGAAGAATTCTTTTGCATGTTGAAGAAATAATGTACTTTCCCTGCTAGCAATCTTTTCTCTAGTCACATACAGAAATAAAAAAAAATCATCGCCAAATTAAGGATACTATAACACGTATGACTAAAAGTTTATTCCGAGGGTTAAGCGCCAGAACGCCTTAACTGCATCAAAAATACAAAAAAGGGTGTTTTTAGGGATTCTGGCGCTCATCATCGATAAATTATTTATGAATTTACACCAACAATACCAGTAAGGAAGGAAACACTATGTTGCTGAGGGCGCAAGCGCGCGCCGTGTGTGTTATATGCATTGTGTTCTCTGTGGTGTGTACGACCGCCTATTCGCGTGCGCACAAACTCAGGCCAGTGAAAACTCCTATCTTAAAATGACAAATAATAATAATACGACATTTTGGTTACAGTGCCTTTCCGGGGCCTGTTTAGGTCTTTGCCTATTAATACTTACTCTGTCACCAGGAAATCGTTACAATCAGAAACTGGTTCCAAAATGCACAATCCTACCGTCACTTGCACTGTTAACAGTGAACAAACATGGCTTGGCCCGCAGCGGGGCCCCGAACCAACAATCTTCAGATCATGAATCGGCCGTGTATCCACTGGGCCCCATGTCCCCTCATTCCAGTTTTAGCTCGCTATAAATAATAATAATAAAATACCCGACATTTGTAACGCGCCTTTTTCCTAATGATTCAAAGCGCTGTTGCCTATTTATTATTACGCTGTGGCCGTCAGGAAATCGTCACAATCATTTCCGGCTTCATCTAGGCCGCAGCTGGCCAACCGGCACATCCTGTCGCACGTAGAATTTAATATTCCCCATAACAGCTACTCCGACTATCTCTGGGTCGACGAAGCTAACATCCCCTTAAGTTTCCATGCAGAATACGTTCGTGCAGTGGCGTAACGGGCGGGGAGGGGGGGGGCCGGTTGCCCCCCCCCCCCCGACTAACTTTGGTGCCGGGAAAAAAAAGTTGCAAAAATCAGCTAAATCACATCCGTTTTTTAGCCCTCTGACCGGGAAAAACATTGGCCCTTTTGACCACCCCTGAGAGGGAAAATTTCCCAAGAATGGGAAATTTTGAACCCCCTCGGAGCGGGCTGGCCCGTTACGCGCCCTGCGTTCGTGTTAATAGCGTTAATTTTGTTCACTCTATAGATGGGTATATATTTCGTGGCTTCGAGCAACGTAAATACGAAAGTAAAAGCACGCAAAATCATGCCATTAGTGTGCTGGTAAACTTTGGCAAGGAATATAAAGAAACCTTCCAAATCACAAATTCCAACTAATAAACGCAACATTTAAAGAACGACAACTACAAAAATATTAATTGGACTCAAATGTTCACGTTTAATTACAATATACCAGTGAAAGTCCTACAAGAGCAAGATTCTTGTGGACCAAAGATCGAAAATTTCCATCATATAAAAATATGACAAAGAATCAGACATTTTTGATCTCCCGTTCCCTAAATTCCGCCGACGATTAAAAATCCGTTGAACGATAACTGCACCCCTACTAGTAGATCATACTAGACATTCCAGAATGTTTCAAAAATAGCCGCTTAACGATTTTGTAAGGGGTTCGTAGGATTTACTCTAAATATTTACGGAAGGAAATTTGAGTGGTTCCGTGGACGAGAACTTAAGGTACAAGGGGTGCAATGACAACATAATTTTTAAAATGGTTGCGCAGTCAAACAGTCTCATTTGCCGTTTTAAAATGCATCAAGAAGACATTTAATATATACATTTTTTATCATATACTTTTAAAGGTGTGTTTTTTTTTTTTTTTTTTTTTTTGTGTTTTTTTTTTAAGAATGTGCTGGAATGTTTAAGGACAGACGAAGAAACAGAAGTCTAGTGGTAAACTTTGCTCTATCCTTTGGACTCAAATATGTTTTTGTTTAAAGTGTCGAATATTATGAAATTGAATTGAAGTTACCAAACAGAACCCCACGGAAGCACCTGTTTCAACTTACTGTAGTGTAGTTTTTCATATTAATGATTCGCTTTTATTAAAGGTGATCCCACGATGAGGAAGACATTTGAGAAGCAACTGTTTCCAAGTGACAAAATGTTGAAACATTCATTAATGTGTACGACGGCTAAGGAATACTTTTAAAAGTTGTTTTCCCGTTGAAATTTGATATGAGCTTGTTTGTGTATCATGCACTAGGGCCACTCACTCAATTTACTTACGTCGGTGAAGTGGAAACCATAAAGTTCAATGAGCATGGTATCACACCAACAAATACCTGCAGTTTGTGAGGGAGCCTATGAAAATGTGAGAGAAAACTCGTCCCATTGAGTGGTGACCAGACTATTGACTGACAGTTGCCCGATATCCGCTCTTTTGGAGGCTTATGAGTGGTTGCGATATTCAACAGCACAGGACGTAAACGACCCCATCATGCAGCGGGTACCAGGCAACCATCGGGGCTCAGTCCAATGAACGTACCGTACATGCATAGCAAAGTACTCGAGCTCGTAACTTTAATACATTCGGTGCGTGGAACGCAGTGAATTTCACAGTAACTGACTTTCAGTCAATGTGTGTTACTCAATACTCAATAGAAGTCTGAAGGTTCGGTTCTGACGTCTTGTAGAGCGTCCTAGGTAAGAATACCTTTCAACCACACTAATAAATTAGCCTTGTTCACAAGTGATCTTATTTTATATAATTAACCGATTTTAATGATTGGTAATGGTTCAATCTTTGGTATGTCCAAACCTTACATAAATCAAATTACACCAATTACACACATTTTATATAACTGATACGTATGTTCAAAAGAGGCTTTGCAGTTCAACGATTATGTCCTCTCATCGAAACGCCAAAATGAATCGCACAGTTCATACAACACCAGTAATAGGTCCAAGGAATCTTCTCAGTCCTGAAGGTAATCTTGTCCCAGCGGTTCGAGACGACGGGGCTTTCCCTCACGACAAATGGTCCACAATAATAAATCCATGTAATATACCACCATCAGTCTGTCGCTATGTCCTCATATAGGATCACCACCTGGAATCCCTTTTTGTGATTCCCAAACGAATCTCTTTGGCTTAAAGACGACATCAGACAATTTAGCTATCAATCTCCGGCGGCATCCAAAACATTAATCCTGCACTAGATGTAGAACTCAAATCTACATTTTGAGAGTAAAACTAATCTATAATTATACTGTATAGCTCCGGAGCTCTAGTTCAGCTTCTGATTTCAACTGCTGTCAGAGAGTCCTTCCAGTGATAAGTATTTAACTACTCACAATAGATCCCCTTTCTAACATAATCATTAATCATTCTCATGCATCAACATAACCTTCCACTACTGACGCAGTCGGAATCATCACCTGAATTACATCCATTCATATAATAACTTTGTGGGGAAATCCCCGATCTACTATGTTTGATCTAAAAGCATAAAC
>JAMKCH010018316.1:0-77462 GCA_023653785.1 Ophioderma brevispina
CCCTTTATTAAACTAGTAAATTATACATGTATGTACTTCTGTCCTTTTTCAAATTACAGGGCATTTTTCAGCAGCAAATTTTCCTGTAAAATGCTGTAAATCCCGTAAATAATGGTCGATTGCCCATGAATTTACAGAAAATATAAAATTACGGTCATTTGCCTGTTGATATATGTATGGGCATTATCCCGTAAATTTACGGTTCCCTGTACTTTACTTCTTGCAATTACTGTTAATTGCCCATTACGGTGGTCAATAAAATTATGGTTATTTTTTACAGTCGGCAGGAAAGAACAATGAAAGTTATGTCCCACTTCATTCTAATAGTTTTAGGGAATTTAACAAAAATTGTGTCCCCAATGGGATAAAATTTCTTCAAATTTAAAATTGACCTTTCAAAATCTGATATCAGAAAGCCTTCAATAGTAAAATGTGCATCGTGTTGTTTACTGTAAGCCCCTGCATTAGCAATAATTTTGAAATGCTGCTTCAGTTATGTGTTATGACAGATATTGACCTTGACTTTTCTGTCGGCTATTCCAATTTAAGAAAGCTAACACAACAATACAACCAGACAGTATAGTAAACCCAGCTCTAAGAATGGACATTGTGATATCCTGTTGCAAGTGTAATATAAAGAAATAAATCAAATACCAAATACCTTCAGATTCAAGGTTACAATACATCAAATATGAAACGAACCATTTTGTTGTTAAATTTTTGCATTTGATTTACTGCTCTGCTACAATTTCATGACGCTCATATTTGAACAAAGACCCCACAATTGGTTAGACTTTGTAGCAATTTAAGACGGTATTCTAAACGAGTTTTAACTGTACATGTAGACCTGGGTTTTAATTTGTTCAATCAGAACCATGGCTTGAAAAAATGTTTATTTCCTGGGAAGCCAGCTGCCAATTTTTTCAAAATGTATATTTTTGCATACAAAAAGGCACAGTTTCCCTCCAAATAACAAAATTTCCCTCCAAATAACAAAATTTTCCTTCAAATAACATAAGTTCCCTCTAAAAACCAAAATTTCCTGGGAAGGAGCTTCCTAAATTCTTCACTTTTTCATGCCATGATGATGATCAGAATTTCTCTTATTTCACTGCGGGGGGAAAACAATGATACGTTAGCAAAGTGGAAAAAAATTATGTCTCAAATCTGTCCCTGTAGCCATGCATGTGGAAACCTGGTAGCCACACTACAGCATATTTTACTTATTGTAACATATTTTCTTCAGATGCTGAGTGAAGATTTAAAAGTTGGTTGTTTTATTACCAAACTAAAGGTAACTTTGTTTTTAACGAGCCAGGGGCCAATCCTACCCATCACATAGCAAAAAAAAAAAAAAAAAAAAAGGTAAATGGATCATATTTAAACCGCCTTTTTCATAATCATTGATCAATGTTCTCCTCTTAACTCTTTCATTGCTACCCCATACAAATTTGACGAGGCTATTAGCGATCGGGCCATGGACCTTTAAGAAAGCTAACACAACAATGCAACCAGACAGTATAGTAAACCCAGCTCTAAGAATGGACATTGTGATATCCTGTTGCAAGTGTAATATAAAGAAATAAATCAAATACCAAATACCTTCAGATTCAAGGTTACAATACATCAAATATGAAACGAACCATTTTGTTGTTAAATTTTTGCATTTGATTTACTGCTCTGCTACAATTTCATGACGCTCATATTTGAACAAAGACCCCACAATTGGTTAGACTTTGTAGCAATTTAAGACGGTATTCTAAACGAGTTTTAACTGTACATGTAGACCTGGGTTTTAATTTGTTCAATCAGAACCATGGCTTGAAAAAATATTTCCCAGGAAGCCAGCTGCCAAATTTTTCAAAATGTATATTTTTGCATACAAAAAGGCACAATTTCCCTCCAAATAACAAAATTTTCCTTCAAATAACATAAGTTCCCTCTAAAAACCAAAATTTCCTGGGAAGGAGCTTCCTAAATTCTTCACTTTTTCATGCCATGATGATGATCAGAATTTCTCTTATTTCACTGCGGGGGGAAAACAATGATACGTTAGCAAAGTGGAAAAAAATTATGTCTCAAATCTGTCCCTGTAGCCATGCATGTGGAAACCTGGTAGCCACACTACAGCATATTTTACTTATTGTAACATATTTTCTTCAGATGCTGAGTGAAGATTTAAAAGTTGGTTGTTTTATTACCAAACGATAAAGGTAACTTTGTTTTTAACGAGCCAGGGGCCAATCCTACCCATCACATAGCATTTTATTTTTTTGTAATAATGAAAAGTAACACACACACACACATTTTACAACCCTTTCCTGGGGTGAATGTTAATGAGAAAAAACAGTACCCCATTTTATATTAACTAAAATTCTTTGATGGTTAAAATGACATTTTAGTGGCAAAAAAAAATCCAAAATAGGAAATGTAATTGAGATAAATAGAGATAAAATGTTGCCTCTAGTTTTGACAGAATCCTGTTTTGATTTCCTATGAGAATAAAGTGATCATTAGTGCCCCAACTATTTTTCATAACATTTTTTTTAAATTTCAAGAAATACAACAACGTTGCAAAAATATTGGGTTAGCACATAAATATCGACACAAAATCACGTTTCTCCGACATTTAGCAAGTCACAGCTGAAAAATCAATATCCAAATTGGACACAATTTGATGAAACTCACGCTCCTTGTATGTATGTGTTAGTGCTTGTGACGGAGGTTAAATATCGGCAATAGCCGAGATGTAAAGCCTTATTGAAATGATATGGAGTCACACGCACACTCGCAAATTGAGCCTTATGCATCGAGATGGAATGAATGAGACAAGGCTCTTACTGCAGCAGCGCTGAAATTAAAATTGATTTTGATATGTGATATTTGACAGGATATCAAATGTCTCCAAGCCCAAGAAGATTGAGAATTACTTTTGCAATCATTTTCCTGATGAATGCTCTGTTGATTTTAAGCTATTTTAAAGGTGCAACAAGAGATTTTGAGGCACCCAAATATTGTGTCATAATAGTAATTTCATATAGATTAGGCACTCAATAGATTTCTTACCTTGTATTTGGCTACAGAAATGTGTTAAGAGATTAAAAAGGTGATTTTCATTTGCTTATATTTCAATACAAAACATGGGCTGAATTTCGTATTAATTGCTCCTATACAAAATTAGAAATTTCACAATTTTGTACCAAAGAAACATTTCTCAGCTTAATCCTTTTAGATGGGGATATTATTGATGGTGGAAAGCTTTACAACAGGACAAAAATCAGTACTTTTAATTTTTTAGGGGCACCTGATATGCGAAATTTCTCATTGCACCTTTAAGTCAGTCTCTTTATTAAAAACCTAGAGATAAACAAAGCTATTATTATTTCAACCTATAAATGTTATCCTATTTTCTCACATTTGCAGAATATTGCTATTTGCATCATTTTTCACAATTTTTTGAAATATCATTTATAGATCATTGATGATTAAATAACTTTAATTTACATTTCATATCTAACACTTAAGTGGATAAGGGGAGGGGGAGCTACAGGAGCCCATGAAAATTTTAACCCGGTAAATGTAAATTAATTGCACCGTTAATCAGTAATTATGAAAAGGGTCTCTGGAGCCCCCTTATCCACTAAGGTGTGTAAAAGACCTTATCCAAGTAAGTGTTAACAGTTAATAAATAGGTCCACAGTGAATATATTGGGACGGTGCCAGGGGGTGGCAAGGCTGGGGCGCCCCCTGAGGGTTTCAAAATTCAGGAAAAACGGGGTTTAAGCAATAATTGTGTAAAAATTAGGGTTTTTGTAATCGTGTAATCCTATGATTTTCACCACTCCTATGATTTTACCCCGACCACCCCTGTATCAATAGATAGGCTAAATAGGAAATTGATGTGCAGTTAATTGTTTTATTTATTTTTTTTTTGGTTGTGTGTGTGTGTGTCTATACATATACATGTGAAATGAAGACTTTGTCAAAATTTTGTAAAATTGCTTAAAATATTACATTTGACATATGAATCATTTTTATTAAGCTGCAAGTGGATTATCATTCAAGATTCAAGAAATCAGAAACCTTCACATGGTGCAATATACACCATGGGGGGGGGAAAAAAAAAAAAAAAAAAAAAAAAAAAAAAAAAAAAAAAAAAAAAAAAAAAAAAAAAAAAAAAAAAAAAAAAAAAAAAAAAAAAAAAAAAAAAAAAAAAAAAAAAAAAAAAAAAAAAAAAAAAAAAAAAAAAAAAAAAAAAAAAAAATAGTATTATGATAATCACAACCATTACAATAACAGCTTTTATACAGGTGTAAAACTTCAACATGACAAGGTGGACCTTCAACATCACAAAGCGGACCTTCAACATGACAAAGCGGACCTTTGTCATTTTTGGGGGGGGGTGCGTCGCACCCACCCCACCCCCCTGGCTACGGCCCTGTTTCCACTAATTGCCATACTTGGAACCCCCATGGTGATTCAGTCTAATGTGATTTTTTGATGAATACCGATTAATTCTAAAGCATACAGCATATCAAGCAGTCAACCTTTTTTTTTAAATTTTGCAATCATTTTTTTTAATTTTGGATTTTTTTTAACAGTGTACAAGGAATCTCCTTTGTCCAAGGGTCTAATCCCCTGGGTCCAATTAAATAGACTAGAGAGACATCCTTTCACAATACTGTAGGAATCACACCACGAAATCCCCATAGACTCGTGTACAAATGACCTCTCGCCAAACATCGATTTTCTCATCTTCGCGACTGTTACTTCAAAACTGATTTTTTTTTGAAGAGTTAGCACCATACTTCGTCACAAAATGAAAAAGTCCATGATGACGGCTGATAACCCATCATGATTGTTGTGCCTATCTAGAGCGCGTTTTAATTGTCGGGTCTTGTTACGAAACTAGTCGGCCGGTTTATTGTCCATTGCCGCCGGAAATTCGGTCAAATTGTTCTAGATGTGGTGGCCGTTTGTGTTAGGAATTATTTTTTTAATTTTAGTGCGGCATGTCAGTTTTGGGAGGTTTTCTGCTTTTTTGGGCCATCTTTGGATGCCTCGCTTGTCGTCTTTCTTACTGAAAGCTATTGCTTTGTGTGCGCTGTGTTTCGCGGTGCTTGCGGGGTATACTTTGGGCGAAAATGAAACGGTCAGTCGAGGTGGCAGGGACAGAGGTCAAACACGAGTGCAAGAGTGAAGCCTCATATTGCATATCGACTGGCAACCGCGCGTGAGCCAGCTGTAGTGTAAACACGCCCTGTACCTGAGACCCGGACCAAGCCTGGACGCACCATTTTATATTTAAATTTTTGGGGAATGGATGGAAGTGAGTTTTGGTACAGTGTTAAATAATACATGGGAGGCCTGTTCGAATAAGCGCCCCTTTGTTAGGGGTTTGTTTTCTTTCTTACTTGGGCCCTAATGTTATATTTTACGAATGTAAGCTATATTGCTTATTTTCGGAGAAAGAGCTTGTGGTTGATTTTTGATGTCAATTCTCCCTTTATTTTTAATGGTGTGGACCGCCCCGGGCTGTTGCCATGCGACATATTACCTTTCGGCGATACATTTGTACCATCGGGTACTTATGGCTGGGACTTATATACCTACGTAGGTATATTAGTCTCAGCTTATGGGTTCTTAACTTGAACAAATGTGTATAGCTACATATGTTAGTATGGAATCAGGTATTTCCAATTTAATGGAACGAGGTTGCTGTTGTGTAAAACAGACTATTATGCAATTGTTTATTATTACATGTAGCTATTTAATTATTAGATATGGCCATTCAAGTCTTTTGGCTAACAAGGTACTAACTTACCTTCGAATCCTTGGCTCCCGCATTGGCTATCCATATATGGGGATTGTTTATAAGGATATTCACAACATATTGGAATCACAGTTATATCTGGGGGGGCGTGGAGTCTACCTGTTGTTATCATGGTTATGCCGGCGGTCCTTCGCAGTTGTTGCTAAGCTTGATGCGGAGACAACTGATAAACAGCAAGCCTATATGCATTCAATCTGTACTAGTCTCTAGTAGCGCTAATTTGCATAAAGGACCAATGACCGTCAGTAACATTTAGGCATTTGTTTCTTATGATGTTACATGTGTCAGAGCAGTGGAGGTAGGCAGAGAAGGAGAAAAGCTCTTCCCTAATTGAATTACGCAACGCCGATTATCCCCATTATATCACTTTGCACTCATTTTAAAAGCTAGACCAACAAAGGCCCGCCTTCTCGGCAGGGAGTACTCTTTCATGTTCCCAGATCATCGCCGACAGACGCTGTGCACGCTCATTGAACAAGATCTGACCTGTGGCGCAAAAGGGATATCCCGATGCGCAGTGTTTGTTTTTACAGTGGAGACGAAACACAGAGATTGAGTCGATTACACCCGAAATTCTGAGTATTCGTCCCAAAAAATCGAGATAGCATGTTCCCTAAGATGAAGTGACATTGATTTGTTTTTTGAAAACTTGGATGTTTTTGAAACGCGTATTTTTTCTTAAATTATGATATTTTTAGACAAATCTAACTTGATTTGGAAGCATAAAATGCCGTAGCTAAACAATGACACCAACCTTGACAGTGGCCGGAGTTTTGCCCATTTTCTCATTTGGTCCGAATTTGTTCCATATTTAAAACCACAGAATTGTATTTAGTTAAGCATCGTGGTAAAATTGTGCATTTTGTTCATAAAAACATCAAATTTGGCAGAGAGGTAGAGACGTAAATTTGGAAAACAATTGGAATATGGAACCACCTGCACAGGTCAAGTTCAATGTCACCTAGAGGCCACAAAAGGTCAAGTTAGAGGGGGGATCACAATACATTAAAAACATGCAGAATCGGGTTTGCATAACTCTAACACAATCATAATATTTCATCGATCTATTTGTGACATACTTTTGACTTACAATCAAAGACGTTCTTCTTCATTTTAAAGGGACACGAGATTTTATGAGATACAAATTTGTATAAATTGCGCTTTTTTGTAGAATATCAACCGATGACATTTCGTAAGGTTTATTGAAAAAGAAAAGAAAACAAAATCACTAATTTTTTGAACCCCCTGCTGTCCTGATTCGTCCCCCATAAACAAGCATCCTCGGATATCTGTCATGCGCACAACAGACAATACAAAAGCTCTTATTACATGAAGATGGCTTTTACGGCTGTATGTCCCTCCAGGTTTGATTTTATAATTGGGCAAATTCTTTCAAAATGGATGGGGCATATTTTTTGATGAAATGTTCTCTTTTCTTCTTTAAGCTAAAGAACATTAACATAACCCTGAACATTTCAGTGAAGAGATACAGGGACATCTCACTAGTGAGCCATTTCGGTGAATTTGGTTTGAAAATGCTACAAGCCATATCACATTTTAATCACCAATAGCCACAAAATGGCACATGGATTTATTTCTGTCCATTGATAACTGAAATTTTATATTCATCGTATATTTCCTAAAAACATGAATACCATAAAATAGATTTTGATTAGCCTACATTGCCAAATAACAACGTATCTACAGATCAATGTTGATGCTGAAGCATGTGCATCAACATTGCATCGATGTACATTACAATCTGTGGTAAATAGGCGATGGGATGTCCATTTTAACAATACTTTGTAACGGATCATGTGCTTAAACATTTTTTCGCGAAGTGAAAATCGGATACGCCATTAAAAGGGTCTCATTTAATTTTCACCAAAATGTGCCAACTTCGGGGAAAATTGAAAAACGGCAACTTCGGACACTGAAGTTTGATGCCATTGTTAGATACGGACATTATCTTCCCAATTCAACTTAGATTTTGTCCCAAGTTATCTTTAAGAAATACGGCGCTACAAACATTCAATTTTTTAAAAGCCGAAAAGTCCGAGTTTAAAAAACTAGAATAAAATGTAATCATCTAAGGAAACATGCTATCCGCTTTCTAATAAATGACCACACATGATCCGAATGATCTTGTTTTTACCTTGAAGATGATTGGCGGTGACGTGGTTCCATGTCTAAAATAACCAAACTCAGTATTAAATTGATACCATTTATGCCAAGTTTCATGCTTTTGTCAAGAAATGCACAATTCTTACAATATAGGTCGCTATCTGCTTAACTAGGTACATCGATGCAATGTTTGATGCACATGCATCAATCCAATATCGGGGATCTCGTGTTGTATTGTTCCAATACATTAGTTTTACGACCTGTTTTCCGAGGGCGGCGATTGACAACGGTCCAAATGGATTGGGAAGAGCTTTCTCTCCTTCTCTTTCCTACATCCATGGTCAGAGGAAATGCTGCATCACTGAAACGATAGATTTATTATCAAGCCTTAATTCCCTTTGTCCGTTAGCCTAACCCTTGTCCTCGAGAAGTTTGGCACAGGGCATTTAGAAGAAACTATGTGGCCCGGTACACCTGTTTCATGAACAAATAGATGGCATTTCATGTTTTATACCATTCATCTTTGTGCACATAGAGAGTTCATGCAAAGCATATCGACTAAATTGATATTTTCATCTGCCGTGGACACGTTTTTATTGTAAGTTCCAAGACACGAAAGGTGATCTAAGATGTTTGGAACCACACCGAATGTTGTTGTTGTAAGACACTGCATTTGTTATTGGCTCTATATCGTACTTTGTCCCTCCCGCTGTAGAATTTGCAGGATGTTACTCCATCATCATGTTGGCCCCTTACGTTGCAGCAATATTGATCTTCCTGGTTGCAGTCACTCACAGCAGGAGTGATGTTTGTGTTGGTAAGATCGCTTGGCCAAATGTTCATGTGTAATTTGGCCATAATACATCTCGGCACCTTGTTTGACGCGGTGGACGCCCTAGAACAGCTTCTGGAGGGGTGTTCCAATGTCGAATTTCGAATCATGTTTCCACGAAAGGTCTAGCTGAAAAGAATAGGGACGTAACTATAATTAACTTCATGTATTCGTTTTATCTTCATGACATTTGACGGGCGCGAAATTGGAGTTTGTTGAACAGAGAACCCTACATATGTCTGTATTAGTTGCATCTAAATAAAATAGACGCCAATAACACTTCTTGGGTTGCCTGCGAATCCATTCCTGCGAAATTCGTTATGGCCCATAGGATAAAACTCTAACATATCAATTGCCCGTGTGTATTCCATCAGGCCGACCTATTTCCAGAAACCAGGAACATGCCCTAATTGTTTCACTTGCTGTTAACTGGTCTAATCCATGATGCCTTACCTCGGCAATGTTTTGTTTGTTTTCCTAATTGCATTATACACTGTTGCTATGATTTCTTGACGTTCTTGGCTCAAGTGGTCGAGAAGGTCCAATATCACGTGACCTGATAATAATATGGTGATGCCCTTGTCGTTTATCAGCGAATGAGGAAGTCTATGTACGTAATCTGCGCGACCTCAGTCAAGGATTACACCCAATAGAATTTTCTCGTTCCTCGGGTCTAGTTTTGCCTAGACATCCCCTCTTTGACGAATGTTTATAATTCAGCCAACACAAAGTACCATAGTAGCCCCGGGCCCGTGCTGTTGACGTACATTCAAACCGCAATGCCATTGATGAATGAAGAACCAGGCGGGCCAACCAAGGTTTGGAAAATACCGCGAGTCGGCAACAAATTCCATCTCTTTCCAGTAGGAGGAAAGCAGATGAGACCGCTTTACACCTGTGTAATGAAAATATCCAGTATAGCCAATGGCTCAGAACAAATCACCAGGAATTAAGCCTAATTTTTTATTCCCGCTCAAGCCCTTTTGTTTTGTAGGATGTCCTATTACGGTTACGGACGTCACGGGGGACAGGGATTCCCTCCCCGGTTTTTACAAAAACACAAAAGGCGAGTAGTCCCTGACAACCTGACTCCACACAGCCAGGGCTCTAACATGCCGTTCGCTATTCCGATTATGTTTCTTTCCCACTGATTCAATAGACACGGAATATCTGGGCCTCATGACACGGCGCATCAATCGCCGCAGATACGGATCACTCTGCAGTCTAAGAAAAGGCGGTGCTGGTAACTTCCCACACTCGACTTCTCGCCCAGCAAACCGCTTTTTCATAGAACGGATTCACGCATGATCGATGCATGATTATCAAATCCAATCAGATCAAAAGTTTTTAATTACCTAACATCAAAGCATGCAATAAGAAATAAGCTACGCCTCTACGACGAAATTAAGAGCTAAGAAACAGACGCCCAAATTTAAAATGGCTCGCCCATCTTGAACGAACGTGTCAAAGTTGGCTTTCCATATTGATCTTCCTTGACACAGCTCAGCGTGATCAATTTGTTTCTTTATATCATGACGTCCTACAATTCTAACACATCCTGGGTTCCTGCAATAAAAATGAACGAATAATTATTTATCGCTTAAAAACTTCCCAAAAATACACCGAACCCATGAGTTAACGTTAACTATTACTAATCTCTCCGTATTTTGAAATGAAGGAAAATATTTCTTTTAATGAAGAACGAATTAAAAAAAAGCTTGCACACGCATCGAAAAGTTTCCGAGTAGACGATGTGTTCGTACCTTTTGGAAATCACAACCGCAGCATGACTTACATACGAATGTCCTTGAAAGTGTAAACCCAGTAATATCATTTCGAGTAATTTTCAAAGAGAACTTTTGACATAACTTTGACTTTAGATCAAGTTAAAAAAAAAAAAATAGTTTGGGGAAAAACTTTTAGTCGACAACTTTTAGTTATTTCAAGAGATGCCATTTGCATATCAACGCATCGTAGCCTGGGTTCTGATTGGTTAATTATCGTGACCTTTGCACGAACAAGGTCGTCGCACTATCAATTTTTACGTTCATTCATGGCGAAATAAATACAACTACCAGTGGTCGTCGGTTTCTTCTTCGTGGGTTTTCATACGATTATCCATTTATATTTGTTACTTTTTTGCACGTATAGTTCCAATCAGCATCGGAGGTATAAATAGTTTCTACTAAGGTTCGGGCCTAATCAATCGTAATATAGTGTAAATTCGTGTAAAATCTGGTTCACGCATCTCCCGCTCAGCTTCTAATCTAGTGAATAAGCATAACGAATCGATTCTTTTGGCATTTGTTTTTTATTTGCCAGTATTTTGCCGATACGGTCTCATTGTTTATTCTCATCGGGTGAACTTGCACGCAACTGACGTGGAGAGATCAGTGTGCACGGGTCACTATCTGCGTCCCCATGTCGCAGACCGGTTTAATCATGTTTATGTCGATTTTCCATTTTCACATTATATCCTCATCGTCAATGTCAGCTAGAATTAGACATAACACACGCCATATGACTATGCGAATGTCGCCTAGCAAACAACACAAGTATGTGTAAATACATATTTTGCTCATGGGTCCAAGTCTTTACACACAGCACGACACAACACCAGTGGCGGAGCTAACAAGGTCTAGTCAAGCACATTAATATAATGATTTTTTTATGCCATCACACCTGATTATGCCCATTTAGCCGACCACCGCAGTAAAATGTTTGGGCAGCACTACTTCGCGTCCACGTAACTTTTCACCGGCTATTTTTGATGGAGTGCTTGATGTCACAGTTTAGCCATTCAGGTCAATAAAGCATCATCATGTTACCGGTGTCTGTCTCTCTGTCTGTCGTCTTCTGTCATGTGCGTCTGTCTGATCGCGTCTATTTCTCGGACACCAAGGGTCGCACGTTTTCTGAAACTGGGTGGGTGCCCTTGACCAAACAACCAACCGAGGTTGTCTTGGTTAGAGTGGATCAACAGGTCATCAGGGTTCATTCAAGTCAGAGAGGTCAAATGGGGTCACTTGGTGTATGGACATAAACTTGGCGTTGTGGGTGGGTGTGGGTCGATTTGATGGCGAATATTTGAAGCCGACCAGGTCATTAGGTTCTTTCAATCAAAGGAGGTTAAACCTTGTTTCAGACGCAAGGTGCACGTTCCCGAACTTGGTAGGTGGGTTCTCCTTGACCCTCCGAGACCGAGGTTTATTGGTTAGCGGGCCAAAGGTCATCAGGGTCTTCAAGATCAATTAGGTCAAATGGGTAACATTGGTGTAAGGTGCCATGAAACTTGTAGTGTGGGTCGATTTTTGATGCCGAATATTTGGAAGGTCACGCAAGGTCATTAGGGTCATTCAAGGTCAAAGAAGGTTAAACGTTGTTCTTAATACCGAGAGTCCGCATGGTTCGTAGACATGGTAGGTGGATGCCCCTTGACCGTACCCAGACCGAGGTTGTATTGGTTATTGATCAAAGGTCATCAGTGGCCATTGAAACCCTATAGGGTAACGTAGGTATGGACATGAACTTGGAGGTGAGAATTTCTGATGCCCCCGAAATTTTGAAGTCACGATAAGTCTTCGGTCATTCAGGTCCAAGCAAGGGTTAACGTTTGGTTTCCTCAGCAGACCTGAAGTTCGCATGGTGGTTTCGTTCGTTTAATTCTTTGGTGGTGGGTGGGGCCCCTTGACCGTCCGAATCCGAGTTGTATTGGTTAGTGGATCAAAGTTCATCAGGTCATTCAAGATCAATGAGGTCCACATGGATAAACTTGGTGTATGGACATGAATTTGAGGTGGGGTCGATTTTGACACCAAAATTTTAAAAGGTCTGGCCAAGGGCATTAGAATCATTCAAGGTCAAAAGAGGTAAAATGGGGCAAAAGATTTGTGTAGGCCATGAAACTTGCGGGTGGGAGTGATTGGTTTGCGTGCCAAAATCTTAAAGCACAACAAGGTACCAGCAGTGGTCATACAAGGTCAAAGGGAGGTTCAAAGGGGTGACTTTGGTGTATCCAACGAAAACTGGGTGGGGTGGGGTCAATTTGTGTGATACCAAAAATTTTAAAGGTCATAACAAGGTCATCAGGGTCAGTCAATTCAAATGGGGTACACGTTGTGATGGCATGAACCCTAGAAGGTGGGGTCGATTGTTCTTGCCTCGAAAATGTCAAGGTCCAACAGGTATTAGAGGTTATTTAAGTCAGGAGGTCAAACCTATTTTCTTGGAGCGCTAGGCCGTAACGGGTTCTGCAACTAGTGGATGTGTCCCTTGCTCTTCCACAGACTGAGTTTGTTAGTGAAGCCAGGGTAATCATGGGCCATTCAGGTCAATGGGTAAACATGGTGTATGACGTGGAAACTTGGACGGCTGGGTTGATTGCTGACAAAAACTTCAAGTCATGACAAGGTCATCAGAGTCATTCAAGGCAAGGAGTACAATAGGTAACGTTGGTGTATCCAAATAACGTGTTGCGCGTGGATGATTTTTGATGGCGAAAATGTAAAGGTCAATGTTCAGTCTCAGAGGGTCAACTCAAGGCCAAATGAGGTCAATCCAACTTAATACACTATGCATTCCCTAACCATCCAGTTGATGGGTTTACTGCATCATTGATCATCTACCCCTCGTTTTTTAGGCTACAGACATCGAAAGATTTGCCTGTTGTTAAACGTTCAATGCCTAGTTGAGTGTTACTAATAACTAAATTAGTACAGTTTCCCCAAACCCGCAGAATTATACAAATGTCCACAGACAAATAGTACCACCACATGGTTTGGTTACTATCACACTGATTAATTTCAATTTCTTTAAAGACACACTCATCAACATTTTCTTTCTGACCTCTTTCTTTTAGCAAGGCTATTCCGACGCCAACACGTCCGTGGCACGGACGGGGTCTGCTACAACCTAGTTTATTTCGTGTGTTGGATTCGCTTAGCATTAATTTAAGGCACTATCAGTGGACAGCCCAAAGAGTTAAAATATTTACAACTTCATGAGTATCTAAAAGTAAATAAGTCTGTAGAAAATGTCTGTTAAGTGGTTTTTTTCCAAATGCAAAATGCCCAAAAGGGAAACCCCCTGTCAAAGAATGAATCTGCATGCAAATAAATTTTGTAAAAAGTTGGTCCGCCGACGGTAATGAATTAAATTTAATCCGAGTTTTGTCATTATTAGGTTGCATTCAAGCCTTATAACGTGCAGGATAGTTTAGTATAGCTGTACTTGTTAATGACATGCAAAATTTTACTTTTTATTTTGTTATTTTCTGATTTGCAAATCACTGTAGTGCCTTTAAAGACAACAGAAAGGAATCTACGTCGTCTTTTAAAGGTGCAACAAGATGTTTTCACATATCCAGGGTCTCCTTAACATATTGAAAATTCTGATTTTTTGCTTTATCCCCCTGAAAGGACTAGCTAAAAATTTTCTTCGTTGTACAAAAAAATTTAATTTTGTATCGCAGCAACTAATACATTCCTTCTTTAATATTGAAATAAAGCAAATCATTTTTTTGTTCACTTTTGAGCTTCGATCTATAGGAAATCGTGGAAATAGAAGAAAGAAACATGTACTAAGGCCTGCCAAAAAGTTTGTTGCCATATGTAGTCCCAACACCTAAATGCGAACATGAGATTGTAAATTTTTTGAAAAGTATTTTTTCCCCCAAAATGGCTCAAATCGGCCAATGGTTAAGTCAAAACTGTTGCAAACTATATATTGACAGCAATTATTAATCATAAACAAAAAGATAACTTGGTGAACACTTATAGTTAAAAAATAATATTTTCTATCTACCTACTGAAACCAAACTTGTTCTTAGCCTTACAAGCATATTGCATGGTTGATTAACAACCTTTTTATCATATTGAATTACACTGCAAGAATGGATGCTTTACAAGCATCTCTAAACAAACAATCTTGTGCAAGTCAGAACCTTGCATGTGTGTTCTAGGGAACCAGCAAATCTATGATACCCAGTAAATACCAATGAGGTGGTCATCATCACCATGCCTCACCCGGTAATAGGGGGGCTGCCAGTGGATAGGGAAAAAGTTAAGTCGGACCTCGGAGATTTTTAAAATATATTTTTTTTGTTGTATTAATTAAAAAAAATCATCTAGAACGAAGATCGTCACCTAAAAATGCTTAATTCCAAGTTAGAGATGAATCAGATTTTCCGTTTTCAATGCAGGAAACCTTATGCCACAGTATAACAGTGCCTAGATACCCGCATACCTTGGGTAACAAAATTCTGGGATCAGAATTTTATACAGGTTGGTGTTTTCGATATGAAGGACTTCAATTGAGCTTAGTTATTTCACCCCCCGTGGATTAGTATATGGACAGCATCAGGTACAGGCAAAAACATGAATTTGTTTGAAATTGATTGTGGGCCCTCACGTGAAATCTCTGAGTCAGAGCCCCCGGAGTCAGCCTTAGTCCTCAGCAAAAAAATATAAAAATAATGCATAGGGAGTTCGTTTTCTTTTTTTAAACGGAAACGAAAACTTGTGACACACTCGCCAGGGCACATTAGGCCGCTTGCTTCTAATCATTTGCCCAATATTAATGCTAACTTTGAAGATTTACTGGGAATGCTCTATTGCTTCCTGAATGGGGGAGAATTAAGAACTAGTGATGAAAGGACTACATGCCTTAACATGGTGGTGTTATATGGTGGGTTGTACATGCTTTTACCACAAATACCAACATATTGATATGAACTGTTTAGAGCATCACAAAATGCCAAGATTGGTTCTAAATCGATGATGGCACAATCTTGTTTTTTAAAACTGGCAGGGAGGGTGATTGAAAACCCTCTATCAGCTCTGATGCTTAATTACCATGAGTCCTTTCTACTTTATGGAGATGAGAAGTATGAGACATAGCCTCCGACATACATGGTATTTGGGTTTCATCGCATTGAAGGAAATTAATTTTTTTTTTTTTTTTTTGGTACAACTCAAATTTCCTGGAGGATCAGATTGTTGGATCATCATCTTGAAAAGCTTAGAATCCTCACAGGTGTCCATTAGACCTTGTCACATAATCAGTGTGGAGTATGGCGTGGGTGGGTGAATCAAAATCACACAGGGTGTAAATTCAAAACTACTAAATGCCACAGTTGAAATGTTATATATATTCAGAAGCGGTAGTATGCATTATCGTCATGTATTCAACTGTTGGAATTGATTTCCGCAAATGGATCTATTAAAATAGAAATTTTGTCGAAGTGGTTAAAGGTGGGTGACATAATTGACCAGCCCCCTCCCCCCCCCCCCCACACACACCACTGCAATTTTATGATATTTCGGTACAGAAGAAAAGAAAGCATATTTTTTAAACACCAGTGAAATTTTAGGCCCTAGAAATGGTCCTCAGATGATACAGTATGAATAAAAGGGCCCTCAAAAGTTGCGACCACAATGTGAGCAGAGTGCTCCAAACATGCCAGCCCCATTTGTGACCACTCTCCCTTTTACACATAATTAATGCCACACACAACATAACCCAGTCTTGTAAACCTGACACAAAAGAGAGTAGTAACAAAAAACACCACCAATCACTCCAAATTTTAATAAAACCATGTTGATATATACTTATTCATTGATCATACAATGCATCAATGATAAAGGGATATCATTATTAATAATAGCCATAAAGACATCTTCTGCATTACACATCATTAAGTACATAGTCGCTGTCTCAAGCGAAAATTTTGGTGTACAAACCACAGCCAGCTAATATGAGTAAAAATCATGTGTACTCCCCACAACAAAAAATAGCAAAATTCATTGAAAAAACTGGAATTTTACAATTTATAATACTCCACCCGAGTCTGAAGCACAAAGAGTGACATCGCGACATCCTCCTAATGTCGGCAGAATTACAAGGTCTTTTATCAGAGGTTGCTGTGGTAAATTACATGTGCGCAAATGTGTGGCATGATTGATGTGCATGCCAAGCAGTGGGTAATATCGTACTGTATAAGTGGAAGTTTCACGTACAGATTTTCGCGGATTTAACACAGTTTTGCCAATTTACGCGAGAATTTAATTTTACGGTATTGACAACTGCAATCCAAATCTATTGGAAAAAAGTTATTTCGCGAGTTTTTATTTTAGCGTTTTATGTTCACCACGAAATTCGCGAAAAATAAAAAGCCTCGCGAAAATTTCCACTTCTACAGTATGTTACTTTCAGTCAAAAAACTGGTTATTAATTAATCACAAACTTGCTTTGATCATAGCCCATATGACGTGGACCCTTAGAGGTTAAGACTCATCACTTTTTTTACCAACAGGCAATGATAAACCTAGTGTATGGTACCCACTACACCAACATACATCATTATAATTGGACATGTATGCACTTTCAAGTCAAAAGTATATGAGGCTGTGGAATTTGATTTCAGAGGAAAAGAAATATACACTTCAGATCAGGTTCTATCGTAACTCTGGCACTTTAATAATGCAACAACTGTAATCCATTAGTAGTCTGCTGTGTGCACTTATAACTGAACAAAAAAAAGTTGCATATGAAATATATCCTACTCTGCATACAATGCTGTAGAAAAGTTTAGATGCCGTGGTGAATGTCCCACCACATTTACCATTTTAACAAGGTGAAATCGTATTTTACGCGATGCGTAAAATATGTTCCCCCGCCGAATGTTTTGCGATCAGCTAACAATGCGAGAAAATGGCAAATACCCCCTCCCCGACACCCCGCAACACCCAACCCCCTCCCCAACACCCCGCCAAAACAACACAGCAACACTACACCCGCACCCCATGTCCCAGGCACCCCGCAACAAGCCACCACGGAACAACACCATGCAACACCCCTCCCCAACAACACAAGCCCGCCCCAGAACCCCCCACAACACGCACGCCCTAACAGGCAACAACACCACCCCTCCGCAACAAAACCCGCAACACTACCCCCCCTCACCAACACCTCACAACACCCAACACCACAATACCCCACCCTCCAAAAAAACCCCGCAAACACCCTCCCCCAATACCCCGCAACACCAATACCCCCTCCGCACCACCTTTGCAACCACCCCCACCCCTCACCAACACCCCCTAACACCAATCCTCCTCTCCAACACCCGGCAACACCTTAACACCCACACCCAATCACCCTCAACATCCAAACCCCCCAAACACCCGCAACACCCGACCCCCTCCCCAACACCATCCGCATCACCCTCCCCTCCATGGCATAGTAGTCTCATGTACCGAAGAAATTTTACTATCCGAAGTACCATTCAAGAGATACAGCACATTACGCAGATTTAATTAGCTCATTTGACATTACCTAAGCCGCAATATCAATACATTTCAAATTGCAAAAAAGCTGTGGCACCATGATAGTCTTTCATGCAAATGGCAGGAATCAGGTGAAGAAACTCTTCAGGCCCGATTCCTTCCACCAGGAATCAATTCTACGCCTTACGGGAACTCCAGAAAACTTGAACACAAGCCTTGCAGTTATTCATTTTCGTAAATATGCAAAGTAGATACTTACTTAATTAGCATATTTTAATGCCCAAAATTTAATCAGGGCGAGAAACTCCAACCCGTTTCTTTCCACCAAGTTACATCATGACGCCCTTACGGAAACTCAGATAGACGCATACAACGTGGGTTAACATTTTTATCACGGACGAACGGACAAACGGCGGACGAACGGACAAACGGACGGACGAACGGACGGATGAGGAGGGACTAATTTCATAGTCCCCGGTCCGAAAAACTTTTGTTCGGCTGGGACAATTAACCTAATGCAACTGCAGTATTCAGAGATCAATTGGTATTTTTTTTGTCAAGAATTTCAAAAATGTTCATGGCCAATATTTGGACAGGCATATGAACATTAAAAAATGCACTCAATGAGTCCAAACAAGTCAAGTCTTATCTCAAAAGCACTGATTAGTGTTACACTCTACCATTGTTATAAAGGTTAAGTGCTTCCATAGCAATGGCAGTGTCACTGGTTGTTAGACAAGCATTAACTTGCTGTGTGCTCTATCAGACTAGTCATCTCCCATCAAAACCGGTTAACAATCATTAGCATTTTACAAGCAAAAACTAACACAAGCTAAAACTACAAATTAACGTGCATTTGTTAATTCCTTTGCTGTGCTGATTGCTCAAATTCTTACTAACAGTAGACGTATTTGTAAACCATGTAACCTATGGTGGCTGGGAGGATGATGATTTAATGGACAAAATAATAAATGCGGCAGAATGATCGATTTTCCTTGGCCTCATCTCGAATACAATAAAGGTTATCCAGTAGCCGGTCCATCAAAACTTGCCACACATATGTGGTATGTCACATAGTACCGTAATCCTTATTGTAAAAACAGCCAGCAGAACTCCACTGGCAAGACACTGCTTACTAAGTTATGTCAGATAATGACTTCTGTTTTTGTTAGGGAGGAGTACACAACCTATTCAACAAAAACAAAAAAAATTATTGTATAAAAAAAAAAAGCTATGGAAAAAAAATCTGACACCATCAACATGGTTAAGAGTTACACAGATAAAGAATGTTACAGGATAATTTCTTCATGGAAAGGACAGATTGTACCATAATGCCACAGTAAATAATCAGCAGCCCAATCACAACCAAAATTATATCAAACTATACATAATCAGGATATAGAAAACCACTATTGATTATTCCCACCCTCCACGCAATCAAGTATATGGAGGATATTTTTTACATAACTATTGGCTATTTTGAAATTAAAAAACATGTTCCAGATTACACAATTTCCATACCAAAATGTATATAATTAGAGCATTACTATGCAGTATTATAACTGTTGCAATATTCTACATGCTAATCTATTTTGGTTAATCATTTTATAAATCAACCATAGTTGCAGTTTTTCTCTGGAGTAATGAAACATAATCATCTTCAGAGCACAACCAAATAAAGGATCACTTTACGATGATGGCAAGTATTACATTTAGCAATGCATTAATTATGAATTGCAAATGTACTACTTGCCTTGGAAACTTTGCTTTAGATTAGAATTATGATGCTATTGAGTACCATATTTCTCCATTGTAAGAAATTTGAGTGAGATGTTGTACCGTTATTACAAGCATGCAAAAGATCATTAAATCATTTGGTGATCCCACACCTTTCGTTACCGATTTACCCAGCAAAGATTTTTTTTCATCACTGAACTGTTGGCAAAATACAGTATGGGTGCCTACTCTTAGTGCAAATTCGCTCTTTTCTAGAAGGTACAACCACAGGGTTCACATTCGTGTGCGGTTTTTGCGTCTATGACGCACTGTCCAAAGGTGGACGACACTTGGTGTCTAGCGAGAGGTAAAATTTTGCGTCTTTTGTGGATGCAAAAAAGTAGCCACTTAAAACTACACAAAAATCACGAGTTTGCCCTGGCACATGGTCAACAATATTGATCATTTTCACTCAAACAAATTATTACCATTAAATATATGTAGCAAATCTGTGAAAATTATATAGGTTTAATATTTGACTGTATTTACGTCTTTTTGTAGTTCACTCACCGTCCACAAAGGGTATTCAGGTACTCCATCAAGTTCGTTGGAGTTAATAAGGGTCATCCGGGAATCACTTTTCAATCTGCCCAGATCAGGGTTTTGGACATTGGATGTTTATTTTTGGCTTGTTAGTCGTCATTTAAAACAGGTCTTCAACCTGTTAAACTTGACACGCATATTATTTGAAGCTTCCAACGCACTTTTGCAACCTCAGGGAAACAAATTTGCATCCAAAGTGGACCCACTATTTTCAAAACCTAGTGTGAACCCTGTACAACACAGTGGCCCTTGGGGCAGTGCAGTAAAAGTGATTTGCTCATAACATCAATACAGATCAGAATCAACTGAAATTTTGAAATTTGAAATAACCTTTTCTTTCGGATATCAAGTGAATCATTAGCCTTGTTCAAGGCGCTCTACCAACTTCATTCATTGGTTCACACATCTGATATGTCATCATATATAAAGGAGTGGAGCATAAACATCTAATTTGAGATCTCCAGGTTCACCTGGCCTATGTTCCATGCTTCCACTAGCGAGTTCAATAAGTTCAACCCAGGCAGAGCGCCTTGTACAGTCTGTCAGACTTTTTCTGCATTTGCAAAAATTTTATAGGAGTTTTGTACAGGGAAGATTAAAACCACAAAGCAAATTGATCAAGGCTGTCGCTCTGAGTAGCACAACCACTGCACCTGACCACAACAGGTTTTTGTGGTTTTATACCTAGACTAGTAGGAACCTGAATCCAGCCAATGTGGACAACAAACCACCAGGCAGAGTACCAATTTTTTTTATTTGTTTATATAATATTTCTCTAGACAGGGTAGCCCTAAAATACTAAAGCACTGATTTCATAACTGAAAACACAATGTCAAAATAATTGAGAATAAATGTTAATTTTGCAGTACAGTGTGAAAAATAATAAGTTTGTCAGATCTTAGCAGACAGCCTTGATCAAGGCTAGTGAATCATAAACAAAAAAATGTCCTAGGATCACAAAGTGCACCTTTAATTATCAATTTATAAAACAAATATAAATCAAAACTGTCAGCTTAAGTTTGAGGAATAGTAAATTTGGAGTGTTCCATTTCCCTCAGCTTTGCCTCGTAAAAAAAAAATCAACATTTGACATTGTACTTTATTTTTCACTACTGCACCACACAAGCAATATTTGTAAAATATGATTTCAATTTTGTCAAATTCCCTTTTGAAACAACTTGAGCTCCTGAAGAGAAAAGGTTGGCATCAGTGCTGCAATAAAACTGTTGCAAGTCTTGATTGCCCAAGTTGCCCAAAGGAGGTTCACTTGGAACTTGCAAACAGTACCCCATACTCAGGTTTACATGGCTACTTTAAAGGTGCAACGAGAGATTTCACATATCAGGTGTCCCTAAAAAAATTGAAAGTGCTGATTTTTGCTCTGATGTAAAGCTTTCCATCAAAAATAACCCCATCTGAAAGAATTAAGCTGAGAAATGTTTCTTTCGTACAAAAATTGTGAAATTTCTAATTTCGTATAGGAGCAAATACAAAATTCAGCCTATGTTTTATATTGAAATATAAGGAATCAAAATCACTTTTTTTCTCTCTTTTAAGGCATTTATGTAGCAAAATACAGGTAGAAATCTATTGCGTGTCTAGTCTATATGAAAATATTATTATGAACACAATATTTGGGTGTCTCAAAAATCTCTCGTTGCACCTGGTAAGTTAGCTAAGATTAATTTATCATAGTTTCCTTAATATACAAGACCTGTCAACTTGTGGAGCTCATTTATGTTATGAGTAACATGGAGATCAGCCATAGTTACCTCTTTCATTGCAAGACACAAAGCAAAACCATTAATTTCCACATGTGTTGCCTAACGAGGCAACTCACAAAACAGGATAGACAATATAATACACATAATCCAAAGAAAGATCGACAAAAGAATTTCAGCTGCTTCATTGTTTTGATCAATTAACATGTACACATCTACCACATATGACAATAATTATACAAGATAGTTTGACCTCTGTATGAACAAATATAAAATATTATAATCTTTGTAACAGTATGCAATAATGGTAAATGACTGCCTCAAACTTTGAAAGCACATAAACATCCACAGCAAATCATTCAAGATAAAATGATACTATTCATTTCATTTTCAAGGTTGTCATAAATTGACATTAAAACTACACTTTCGCCACACCAACTATTTCCGACAATAAATCTGATCAGGAATTTCTCATGTTTATATCAGGAATTTCTCTTGTTTATATCAGGAATTTCTCTTGTTTATATCAGGAATTTCTCATGTTTGTATCAGGAATTTCTCATGTTTATATCAGGAATTTCTCATGTTTGTATCAGGAATTGCTCATGTTTGTATCAGAATTTCTCATGTTTGTATCAGGAATTACTCATGTTTGTCCTTTTGGTCTAAACTTCCTCACATTTGAGACTGGCCTAATTAAATTATACCCATTGCACCGATGTGATATCATGTGCTATCCTGAGTTAGTGCAAAAGGTATAAAATAATTATACCTTAGGATCCTCACATCTACGAATGACTAATTTCTTGATTACTTTTTCATAAAGCAGTCACAAACCACACGTTCTTGCAAATTCTCCTTTCTCTGCTCCATTTTAATAAGTTCTGTGCCCTTTAGAAATTGAAACATTTTTTTGTCGTGAGCCATACTCCATTTGGCCTGAAGCATAAAGTGAAGTCATTGTATATTGAGTCGCAGTGCAGTAAAAAGCTATCTTCATTGCAAGTCCCAGCCATAATTTTGCACTCACACAAAGATATGCAGACAAAACAGCAATGCTAAAGCAACAGCAACTTTGTACTTCAGGCCAAATGAAATTTAGTAAAAATAATTCTAGTTAATAGAATGTTTGGCCTAAGTATACTCTGTAAACCTTGAAGTATATACAAAGTAAATTAATCGATGCGCTGCGCAGCATTATCGCGCCTTGCTACCAAACGTGCTTAGGCGAAGTCTAAACCCATGAAATCGCGCGCGATTTAAGACACAGCGCATGATGTACGAACAAAACAAATCTCTTACACTGCATACACAAAATACTGGTCGTATAAGTTGACATACCAGGCACTCCTTGTGAGACTTGTGTGGGAGTTTATTGATTACTTTGTACTTCTAGGTTTATGGAGTATAAAGGTCATTGTGGTTGGCAAGTATAAATCTCATGAAAGTGGAACAGTATAGCGGCTATTACATTCAAAATCCTTTTTTACCCCTGTGGAAAGATGTACTTAAATCTGCCATAGAAGGGGTGTGTATTTCAAATATAGTTGCCCAATGGGTTATTCCATATGAATCCTTACTCCCTCTGTGAATGCATTTACCTAATCTTCTACAGAGGGGGTGTATATTTGAAATTGAATAGCCCATTTCCCACATTGCAGAAATCTTACATCACAAATATCTGACATTTTTTAATACCACATATAAAGTAAAAACTGAGTGTCATTACAAACAAACACACACACACACTATTCATAAATGAAGGAATGACACCCAGAAAAATATACAAATTTAATATCATGTACACAGATAAAGATACAAAAGGTTTTTCAAACACAATATCCAAAAGGTGCAAATGCAAACAAAAGTAGAACAAAACAAATGTGTAAATATAAACAGTGCTAAACAGTAGAAAAGGCCCAGTAACAAAATAAAATCACATGAAAAATAAAACAAATTGCCACGGCAACTTGCCTAATCACTATTATGCACAAATACCACCCAACGCTTGCTGTTAGGCATCATCCACAAAGCCTGCCCAGATCTCAACCACCACAGTCCCTCTATACTTCGTCCTTTTCACTTCCACTTTTCCTTCACTTCTATTTTATAACTTGACATCAGATGATCTTTGACCTTTGCAAGTGACCCTTGACCTTATAATCATATGAAGTTTCCCAAGTTTCATGTATGGCCCAAGTTTCATATAAAATTGGATTGATTGAGCCCATATTTATTGGTCGAGCTATGAGTTGTAAAAATATTGGGTTAAATCATCCAATTTTATCATTATTATGTTTGGATCCAATATTTTCCCACACTTGGATCCATACAAACATAATATGGTTGCAATTGGACTTCAACTTCAGATTATGCCAATTTGATGTTTTCAGCCTATTTTATAACTTGACCTCACAAAACCTTTGACCTGGGTATGCGACCCTTGCCTACATTATCATATGAAGGTTCCCTAGAGGCACCTATGACCCAAGTTCTGTAACAATTGCACTTTTACTTCCCAAATGAGGCCAATTTGATGTTTTCAGCCGATTTCATAACTTGACCTCATATGACCTTTTTGACCTTGTTATGCGACCCATGACAACATATGAAGGTTCCCCAGGGGCATCTACGACCCAATTTGGTAGCGATCTGACTTTTACTTCTCGAATGAGAAACTTTTCCCGAAACTTTAACCTTTGAAAACATAGCCCTTGGGCACACAGAATTGAGGACTGGTAGGTGTCACCCTATCCTTGCGGGTGACACAAAAACTACCTGTGGAAGATAAAACACCTCCCTGAATTTTCATGCCTCATGCATATCTTAGGAAGTTGCCATCAAAGCATACTTTGACAAAGAACAATGTACTCTCCCTCCTTTCCATACACCATTGCTATCATAAGCCACTTAAAGGAGCACCACCCGATCCTCTGCCTCGACCCACCTTTCATAACATCAAACCTGACATTTTGGTACCTTGTATTTTTCTCATCTGTAAATATTTTGACTGACTTCTTTCCTATTATGATGCCACAGGCTAAAATATTGTTCACAGTAACTGGAAAACAGTTTGTACAGTACTCTATGGACTATTGTAATACACACAGTTACCGCTCACATTAAAATGGTATGTCGGATTCAAATTTAACAGAATTAAAATGTTGGTGATGGTCCTTCCTATTAAACAGAGAAAACTATGTTGTAATCGGGTGGGGCACCTTATCTTTACTGTTTAAATTGCTAACACATACATTGCTAGTACAATGTATTACAGAAACAATAATATGACAAAGGGTTTATTCAATGTGCTTATGAACGATTTAAGGTTGATATTCCATCAGCTATATCACCACAGATACATGTGAAATTAATATTTCATATAGTTTTGAGCTGACATCACCTCTGTGATATTCTCATAAAGATATCTACAACACAATGCAGCATAAGAAATCTGGAATGTTAAAAAATGCAACAGGGTTAGCAGACCACCATATTCTTTCTGGATTGAAGACTATATTGATAATAAATGTTATGGTATGAAAGGTTACTGAATTTTCCACATGCAAAGGTTATAATTGGTAAAATGCATTCTTCAAAAATATGTTGTCATACTATAAGATGGAATAGGCAATCAAAATAGCTCAAATTTGGTAGAGACGTGTCATCTTAATTCCAGTAAAATAGAGAACAAATCTTTGTTTAGTTAAAATAAAGAGAAATTACAGTTGGAAATTCAACTGGGTCCTAAGCCGGGGAAAGGGGAGTAATTTTGGGTGGAAAGTGGCCAAACGGTAGTTATTTTTAGTATGTTTTCCCTACAGGAATGCAAATTCACGGATTATGTAGAAGGCAAGTATGAAGGTTGCTTGTAAACAATCTGCATGGAGATATTGTGTTCCTTTTAATTTGGATTCTTTGACTCCTGCACTGTCTGGTCTCCAATGTCCCCCACAAAATTTGACTTTGGGCTACTTCTAGCCCAGATTTGCTTCAGTGGTTTCATTGTTTTAGCACAGTGAAGCTGAACCATTGATAACAGGTAGGGAGACATAGGCAATTCTAGCTGGAACCTGCCCTTGGTTTCTAGACTTAATGTCTCGCCTCTAAGCTGTTTTTCATTGAAACTGCAACTCAATATCACCTGGTCTGCCCACAAAATTGTGCTGGCTGCATGTCACAAGTCCAATCTTTACTGCAAAAATACTTGGTGTACGAGGCCCATGAAATTGCCTAGCACGGGTCCAGGTAAATGGTTAACCAACTCAGCCTCGGATGCCAGAAGCAGATGACATCAAATAAGACAGAGTGATTCCAAACTCTGAAAGCAACTTGAGACAAACCATATTAGTGCTAATTTCTTGTGCTTTTACATAGAATTAAACTCACTTGGCTACATGCAAAATGTTAGGTGCTGTGCCTAGGAAATTGAATAAACCGGGTTTTACACTAGAACCATTACGATATTTCAGACATTGAAGTGGAAGACAAGCCTGATAATACTTTTTTGTTAATCTGACAAAATATCATCAATGTGACGGACATCATTTGGGGCTTTTACTGTACATTCACAACTACCTCTTTCAAAATATCTATGGTTTTACATTGCATGCACACTCGGCAAATGCACTACTGTATTGCTTCTTAATCTTCCAGAAGGCCGCCAATTATTTTCAGCACCCTTATTGTAACGCAGTCTTTGATTTCTGCTATAATAAAAAAAGTCAACATGGAAATCACCAATTATAACAAACAAGTCAGCTAACGACCACGACCTCCTTAGGCCGACTTCACACTACCATTCAACAGGATATGTATAAATCATTTTAGTCATTTTAACTTCTGTGCACTGTTCACCTATGGTGAGCAGAAGCTGAGATATGTGCTGCCTCACCCTAATAGGCCAACTGAGGGCGCCAAACATGGGTGCCAGACATGACAAAGCCAGGAGTGGTATGGCACCATTGCTTTAACAATAAAGCAAGTTCGGAAATCCAACTTTCACTCTTACTTAGCTTTCATTGTATCACACATTCTAAATCAGGAAACTTGCAGATGAATCTGAGGATCAGTGGCCAAGATTACCATACACTTATTTTTAAAGCCAAGCAAATGATAATAAGAGCCACAACTTTCGTGGCGCATAATTTTACATTTGACTGTAACGTCACAAACACATTTTTTTAAAAATCTGGTTGCTTTATAAAAATAATTACCTTGAAGAAAATATAACATGAGAGTATGGTTTAATTCTGCAAACTTTCAGTAAAATGACAACATTGGAACTTAACTTGCCCAATACATGATCCATTATTATGTTAAATTTCTTCTACTTTAACACTTCCATGTTAAGGAAATACTTAAGGTTTTTGTGCCGGTGTGTCATTAAATTTTAAAAACGAAAAGTAAACTAGATATATTGGTCACTTATCTCTTAATTTTCACATCTTATGTAAAGTGCTGAAGTTATGATACTGTCATATACAATTCTTATATAGTATTTTTTGTCAAGTTTCACAATTCAATTACAAGCAAATCAGTTGAAAAAATATGTGTAGAACACTATCACTATGAGTTACAATATGCTCATCCTCCAAGGACACAGTTCAGTGGGTTGTACTTGTACATGAATTGACATGAACTGACCTTGTGTGCTCTGGGCATCATATATCATACCGAAAAAAACCAGGGGGTGTATTTTCTAAATGCACAGATGAATGGAAGTTACTGAACTGTGCCATGGGAGTTGAGACAACTCTAGCTCATAGTGTATGGTCAAATGTAAAATGCTATGCTGCAGAATTTGCATTGTACTTAACGTGATTGCGTAGTCTTCAAATTTTTGTGTGAAAGTTCATTGGCCGTCCAGCTGAGAAGGGAAAAATAAACAAGGCAAATCATGACATTGTGCACCAAGATTACTGACCTGAAACTTGCTGTGCAATTATTAATTTCCACATGCCTTAAGTCCTTAAGGCCTGTTGCTGAAAAGCATCAAATTGTGCACCCAATAATACAGATATGAAAGTTACATAATCACATACATTTCTGGGTGCACTTAGTGTGGCATTTCAAGCTTTACTCACAGAAATGAAAGTACAAGTGAATCACCATTGTTTTCCCTCGAATAAGGCAGGATAATGAAATGAAACAACCACAGCTTAGGAATGTAAGTCAAAATGCTTTAAACAATGTAAATAATTCAATTATTGTTACCTTATTAAGCACCGCTACCAATAATTATCTTTTGTAAGAAAGTACTCTGTACATTAATACTGAGTATGTCTTGCCATACGCTTTACAAAAAGCTCAAGCATTGAACTTTATGTTACATTTCACAAAACAATCAATTTATGTGTCACTTTGATAAAAACAAATCATATACAATGGATATGTACAAAGTGAGTGATCAAAAGTACTAACACTGTAATTGGCAATTCAAAAGTCAGATCTTTTTTCTCTTTTCAATTTTCTTAAAGAAAATCAAGTGACCAATATTTACTGTTTTATATGACACATAAATAGAAAATAGACAAAAAGACAGCTGTATAAAAGTGCCACAACTACCAAAGGTTTTGGCTAAAACCATAAATAACAAAACATCATCACACAGACGCTCACTCGACTTACAATTCCATCCATTCCATGAATCCATTGGATTATTCAACTTCAAATCTGTATTCACCATGAAACACTAAATCTCATTTTCAGCCACTTTTAAGAGTTGAAATTTCTATCTGCTGATTTTTAAACACTCCACCAAGATAGATCCCAAGTTTTCTGTAAATATCAAGAAATGTTCTGATGTTTTGGTGAACATTTGCTGGCTAGAAACGATCATAATATCTTAAATTTTGACTGGATTACACCATTCTTCTGGAAGGGGGGTTGCTGATTCCAAATTGAATAGCCCATTTGGCCATCTTATGTAGATTGACTGATTTTGCTGAAAATTTACCAAAACAAACAAATTTGTTGGAAGTTGACATCCTTTTACACTTCTGAAGGACAGTAGTGGTAGTGTTGGAGATGGTGGTTACAAGTACTTTACTGAAAGATTTGTCCCCTTTGCTAGCTTTTCACAAATGATTTTAACACAACATGTGGTTATTGCGTCTGGCTGCAAAGCATGTTCAAAAGGCTAGTGTAGAGCGTCATCTGCCAATTAAGTATGAACCTACCACAAAACTTCACCATTCTGATGTTGATTCAGTAAAGCTCGTTATGACTATTTGCCAGACTATATAAGACCCCCAAAAAGTAACGCGGCATATCTAAATACCCCATAGGTTACAAACCATTGTCTTTGCACGAAAACATAAATTATATCATAGTTCGTTTCGTCTGATATTTAATACCCTTCTGCCAATTTGTGATCAATATTGCCAACACAATACCCATTAATAAGAACTTCTCCTTTTTAAATTGCAATAAAAGGTATATAGCCATATTGATTCAGTGAAAGACCACATTCTTCCCGTGAAGTGTGTGTCACTTAATCATGGCCTATGCATGGTTGTGCATTGTAATCTTGTAATAATGTTGCAGTTGCAAATGTGACACATTTCCGTAAATGGACATCGTGTTGGCGATATTGATCACAATGGAGCAAGAATGTGTCAAAATTTGCAGAACAAAACAGACTATTGATATCATTTTATGTTTTTGTGCAATGACCAATGGTTTGTAACTTATGGGGGTATTTAGACATGCTGTGTTACTTTTTTTGGGGTCTTTAGTAATTGCAGTGAATCAAATACCAGATAGCATCCTGAAGTATGCTACATTTTGTACTGCATTGTAATACACACGTGTAGATTGCACTAATGCACATCTGGAAGTCTCAATAAAAACCACATATATTTGAGTTATAATTGATGTTTTCATGTTAGTGTGGTAGAGTGTTTATAAAATATGGCATATAATATATTATTAAGTTATGGTCATAGTGTAAAGCGAGCTAAATAAGGCAAAGATATGAGTTGCCACCTTTTACTACTGAAAACAGGAATTACATGGTGCATAATTAAAAGGTTGCAACGAGAAATTTGAGCGGTTACCCCGATCTTTGTTTAATTTAGTGTTTTCATATAGATAGACACTCAATAGTCCTTACCTTGTATTTGGCTACAGAAATGTCTTAAAAAGAGAGTTTAAAGGTGGATTTTATAGGCTTGTATTTCAATATAAGACATAGGCTTAATTTCGTATTGCCTCAACCACCCCTCACCGAAATCTAGAAAGTCCAATTTTTTAACCAAAGAACCATTTCTCAACCTTAATCCTTTCAGATGGGGATATTTTTGATGGAAATCTTTAAATCAGGCAAAAATTCCTGAATTTTCACATTTTTAGGGACCACTTGTTATTTGAATCTATCGTTGCACCTTTAAGATGACTCTGCAACTGTGGTTTTATCACATTTTATTGAAAATATGCAAATTAGTTCATTAATATTCATAACCTGTCCAAAAAGTATAGAGAACATGACCTCATCATATTCTATCACCATGCCAAGTTGGAAGTTCGGTTTAGTTGGTAGATAGGATTAATGAATTTTCTTCCGCCCATGTAGGTATCCATCTGCATGATCACATAGGCCCTCCACAACACATTGTTTTAACATAAGGCAGCTATTTGAGTTGACAGTAATATTATTAATACTGACAAATAGCTGCCTTATGCTTTATTCCGTACTATGGATTTTATATCATAAAACTGGCAAAAAAGACTCTTTGATGCTTGTCCATACATGTGTGTTCCTGACATGTGTAAACTTTTATATCTGAATGTCTGCTTAAAAGGATGGGTTGCCCACACTGTAAATAATAATTAAAGCGTGCCACAATGAAACTCATGTTTTGACACATAGGCATCATGGTACATCACACTATTTAGTTTAAAAAGCAGAATGCTACATGTCACATCAAAGAAACATTAATTGCTCTGAATTTACATCATGATCAAAATAAGATATGGCCCCAAAAAAAGTTTGTTTCCAGTAGGCTACCCATATTTTGCTTTTGGAGCCACTTCTAAGGCATTTCATATTTTATTTGATTTAATGGAAAATTTTCATTTTTTTAGATAAAAATTTTATTTAAAAAAATGTGATTCCAAATCTAAACTAATAATTTGACAGTCAAATATGATATGCAACTGTTTTGACTTGACATTTGGCAGATTTGAGCCATTTCTGGGAAAAATCCTTTTAAAAAAATATAAAAAAAGGTCATTTTGCATTTAGGTGTTTGGACTACCTACTGGAAACAAACTTAATTTTTTGGGAGCCAAAGAGGTGCATCGCTAATTTACCAACAACTGATCACAAGTCAAATTTGAAGTCACATCTACATTAAATTTCTAGTAAGACTTACAAACCAAGGTCAAATTATTGCTAGTGTAAAGTAACAAAAATAGAAAATGAAACTTTGAAATAAGTACCTAGATGCACTTTTAGTATTATTTCCAAGTATGTCTTTTCTTGGAATGCATACTTTCACTGTCATTAAGTTTCATGTACCCTTTACAATTTATATTAATCAGTATTTTTAAAATGCCCATATAGCTTTAATCAAATAGCCGGGACTGAGATAGGCATTGTTAATGATAATTATTAAATTATAAAATCTCAACAGACATGTTAGCTGTTTTGAAGTCATTAAGTTCATAATTTTATACAATTCATACTGTTAGTTGGTAGTATAATACAACACTGTATTCTAATATGATTTCTATATACAATTTTTGACTGTTTTGAGATTAAAATATCTTGGACATACATCTACCAAGACAAATCAAATTTGGTAGATAATGAAACTGAAGATCATAACACATCACAAGACTGAACACAGATAGTCTTGAAAAGATCCACAATATATCAAAAGTAATGTTGCCCGAAAGCTTTCTTTTGAGAAAGTGTCAAAAAACTTGAACCTATACATACAAACATGGAAAACAGCTTAATTCATTCATACTGAACAAAGTAGTACACACTTTAACCATTTTATTTTTCCCATTCTCTTTGAATTCCTTCAATGCCGAGCTCGTCATATGCGTAAGATCAACCAACGTCTATCCATTTTAGTATTTGCATTAACCTTGCTCTTTGTGTTTCTTGCAATACTGTGAATTGCTCCATTAACAATAGCATCGCAAAACTGCTAAAAAGCTCTTTTTAGTTCAAACATTTCTACTAGTTCTTTACAGATGGCTTGAAGTTCTGAAATCAAATGCTTGCCAAGAAAATGTGTGTTAACTTGTTAGGAATTGTTTTGACTGCTAAGAGCACTAGTCTATGGCTTGTAACTTGTTTCCACGGTGACCATTCTGTTAAGCAATGAACAAAGCGCAGAGCTTTTAAAATTGCAATTAAGTGCATTTAGTATTTTTTGTTGTTGCTTTTAAGTCCCGCGACTTTGTTGAGGCAGAAGACTAATTAAAAATACCTGTATTTTGCAAAACTTTTTTCAACTAGAAAACAAAAACTCTTTTACCATAAGAGACTTGATCTGATGTGCACTGCACATGGTGTTCCAAAAGTCAGTGGACCCATACAAGTTCTTGTAACTTCACAGGTGGATAAATTAAGGAAACATTAAACATTAAAAGCATATGGTAGAGCACGTGGCTCACTGGTTCATATGTTAGCCTTTGTAACTGAAGGTTCCCAGTTCAAACCTAGTTGGGCTTCTTGCTGGGATTTATTCAGGAACTTAAATTCTGGGTTTAATTTGTTGAGAGCCATTGATTGAAATTGGGATGACGCTCTCACCATGGTTTATTTGGAATTGGGCAAATGAATCATGAGGAAAAATTTTATGCTATCTGCCACGTGTGCAGGGAGTTGTACCTACATGTTTACGACAGTCAGCTATTATGAGATTAGGAGCCACCCCCATCAGTGGCATGCCAGGTGGGGCATGGGTCATTTACCCCTCCCCCCCTCATTTTTTAAACGATTTTGGGCCAAAACACAGCATCAATCATGGGTGCACTTACTTTGGGGACACTATGTCAACTCTTGATTGGCCAATAAAATCATACCATTGAATGAAAACTTATTACAATGTAAGTTACAGAATTAGGAATGGGAAATTGCAAGCAGTTTTTATAACACTATAATAAAATTTAACATACACAATATCAATTTATCAAACTCAATTATGCATCTAGACAAAAACGTGTAACATTTCAACTTGACATAAATGCATAAGCAAATTTCTTTTTGCAATAGATAAAAAACTCTTCAAAATCTATACAGCATTCAGAAAAAAAGTAGTTTTTCAAAGTAATTTTACATTTTGCTTTTCAAGTACATTGTACAATTTGATAAATATGCCAGACCTGACATTCAACAAATTATCAAAGACAAAAGAAACATGCATCAAAAAGATCATTAGCATGAGGTAGCCCAAGATGAATTGGATAATTTACACGAACATCTCAAGAGACTGGATTAAGTTGGCAGGTCCAAAGAGAGTGCGAGGTTTGTTAAAATCAACTCAATTTTCTACCCTCACTGAAGAAAAAGAAAAATCGTAGAGGACGTGTCACGAGGTATAAGCATGTTAGTGTCAATAAACCTAACAGGGAATTCCTCTTTAGCTCTATTCACTGTGTGCTCGACTTGAGACCAAGGGATCCCGGCAGGGCTGAGAAATAAGTCACTGGTATACCTCGGTGAGTAATTAGCACCGGCGTATCTAGATGGCACGTCATAGCCTGCGCGAAGCCCGGGGCTATGAGACTAAGTATATAGATATCGCGGGGTTTTTCAGACGCAAAAACCTGTCGGGAAAAAAGATTTAAATACTTCACTTACCGACCTCCTATTGGTATATTCCAATTCCCTGGGTGTTATTATCATGAATATTATTAGGGCAAAAATAAAGCAATACTGAGGTATTATAAAACAGTTTTCTACAAGTTTTCGATGTAGAAATTATTGTAAAGGCAAATTTTAGTATAATTCAGTGCCTTCAATTTTCTTTCATTTTGCGCCAGTTATTGACGCCAAACATCCTCGTTAAGTACATTGACATTAACTGCACATCCGTTATAAATAAGAATCAGTGAATTTGGTATGGATTTGTAAGTCAAGGTGAGTAAATGCCAGTTTTAAAAATGCATGAGGGACCCCGTAATAGCTATATACTTAATTCTCTGACCTAGTACACGACCAAAACCCAATATGGAGTGTCTAGTCAGAGCAACCTCGGACTACGGCGTATCCAGACCTTGCTTTTTGAGTGGGACCCCAGAAAGACATCTAATAGCTGAAAATAGACTGAATTTGCATGTTTTGGCACGAACCCTCGGGGGCACACGCCCCAAAAGTCTCCTCCAAGATACGCCACTGATTAGATAGATTATAGTCCTTGATAAATTTGGTGGCAGTGGTGGGATCAAAATGACTGAAATTATGTTATCTTGTATTCAAGGAGGCAGGAGCTTTAGGTATGGGATGTGCCTTGTGAGGAAGGGGAGTAATGTCACAAGGTATAAGCGAGTTAGGGTCAACCTAACGGGGAATTCCTCTTTAGCTCTATTCACTGCGTGCTCGACTTGAGACCAAGGGATCCTGGGTTTGACTCCCAGTCTGGGCAGGGCCAAGAATTAAGTCCCTGATATACCTTGGTGAGTAATTAATTAGATTATAGTCTGTGACAGAAGCATGTTGGATTGCTCCCAAATAACCAATATTAACATCCAGTCATCCTATGATGTTAATGTAAATATCCTGCATCTTTTTTCACACAACGTTTTTATAGCTTAAATTATACATGTACACAATATCATTACATCATACATAACCATTACATAATATCCTTTCAAGTTATCACAAAATCACGAATGTTTGGAGAACAAAGAATGTACTTCCTAAAAATCCATTGCATCACCAAATATAAACTTGATCGCCATTGACTGCTGCAACCATGGGACTCAATCAGCATGACTGCTGTAACCATGGGACTCAATCAGCATGACTGCTGCAACCATGGGACTCAATCAGCATGACTGCTGCAACCATGGGACTCAATTAGCATGACTGCCATAACCATGGGACTCAATCAGCATGACTGCCATAACCATGGGACTCAATCAGCATGACTGCTGCAACCATGGGAATCAATCAGCATGACTGCTGTAACCATGGTTACCTTTATACAGCTTTCAGTTGACACACACACACACTTTCGTAAGACTTACAAGTTACCAGACATGTTTGCTTCAAAATGTGATTAACATTTTCTCTGCATTTTTCTAATCTGTTTTCAATTCTTTTTTGCATCACAAACAAATTCTTACCACTCATTTCCCACAGAATTTCACCTCTAACATTTAGTTTTCTACTGCACTTCAAAATGCTATACAGTTATAAAATGCAACAACATAACTCTCTCAATGTCATTGAGTATAAACATTCTTTTTTTTTTTACAATTATACAATATTTTGCTTCATCTTGTAGCAAGAAATATAAATTCTTAGCAGAAACATGAGAGAGAACACACAAAACAAATGAAAACTGCAGCTTATTTGTAAAGTGAATGTACAAACACTAATATAAATTTACCAATCTCTGTTAAATCTTGTAGTACTACATTTAACTTCATAACAGAGAATGTGTGAAAAGTTGTATCATACAAGAATAACAATGGAAGTTGTTATCATATCCGTGCCAAATCTAAAGGAATCTCATGTTGTGCGCTAGGGCTGGATGGGTATAGGTGGCGGGGGGGTGTGGCATTCCAAGTCGGTCTCTCTGGGCGATGTGTGAATGGCGTCCCCATTGGTGAGTTATCTATCGATTATTGTATCGGCACTGTTGGCGGTGGCCCTTGGGCGGGGGGGGGGGGGGGCCTGAGACACTGGACTATCGTGGGGGTTGTGGAGTGCGGTTGACGTAGGCGTGGTGGAGTTGGAGACGGGTCGGAATGGTTCACGGTGCGAGGCCATACTTGGTACTGGTGTGGCTCCTTATGAGTTCTTGGTGCTTTCTACATAATAAGTTCATTAGTTGAGAGTACTTCCGAAGAGGATTCAGAGGATATACTCACTGGGGTGTCACACTTTGATGGTGAAATCCACCCTTGGGAAGGTGGTCCCAGTTTCAGTGGTTAGCTCCGGTCGGTACATGAAATCCCCATCAGGGAGCCCATCCTCACTAGGCCTAGGCACCAGTAGGAGTGTTATACTCTGTCTACTCTTCTAGGATTCAAGGGGGTTCTGGAAAGATGTCAACTTTTTCGTTGTCTTTACGTTGGCAATGGTGGCAGCTTCATCAACGTTTAAAGTGTCCGGCATATGCGGCCTGGGTGGTTCAATCACATGGGATGGCTGAGTGTGGTTCTGTACAAGTGGCTGGAGAGAGAAGTATGAAGAGATATTAACATCAGAGGCTGATGATGACTCCTAAGTAGCTTTAGATATGAAAACAATATTTTTCTTTTTTTAAACTTTTTCCAAAAATGGGGGTTCTTTATTGAGCAAGGAAAATCTACTGGGGGGTTGATTATTAATTGGGCAAAAAGAGGCATACCTGCGACTTATGTATTCAGCAACTTTCAGAACAAACTAAAAATAACCCTAAAAACAAGGCTCTCATCTCTTCGCCATATCTTGAGAGGAAGGGGTAAAGGGATAGAAGCTAAAGAAGAGTTTGTATCTTGGGTAGGAATCAAACCCCCCAGTGTTTGAAAGTTAGACTCACTTTCGAAGACACAAGCCTATGGTTTACTTTCTGGAATAATACCATACTTTTTAAGGAATTGAGCTGAATACATGGAAATGTACTGCCCTATGTATAACCTTTAACAAGTTGGAAAATAAAACCACACAGCAGCATATTGAAACTTCTTGCCATTCATGACCAATGCGTTTTATTTTCAATATATCTAGTGATTTTTCATTGTCAATAACATGGGTTGTTGTCGCCCCAAGGCTTTGTGACAAATGTCACGGGACATGCATTTATTTTGCTTGTCGACAAGCATGGGACCTGATTGCGATTTAAAAATCTAGTTATAAAATTACCTTGTAGAAGCTTAAACATGCCGATATTTAGCGATTTCCTCACCAATTTTCTAATATTTTTCAGATATCTTTTAAGTCGTGCGTCGGCGGGACGCCCATCGGTTTTTGCAAAAACAAATCCCAGTTACCACTGCGCTGGTGCTATAAGGACGGGGAAATCCGTTTATGACGTAGCCGAACTCCCTCGAACATGGCGAGCAATTCGCGAAATTATCGCTAACCCTTTGGAAATACCTTTTCTTGATGACGTAAGTCGCAACGTGACTCCAGACTACTCGTGAGCCGAGCCGAACTTTTCGGCAAATAATCGGACGTTGAATAATGTCAAAATGCGACTGAAGGAAAAGAGTAAACTTAGTAAGTTACAGGGTACGGGCGCAAGTTACGTAATTTTTCAGCTCAAATCTAAATTTGTACGTTAAAATGTAAAGAATTGCACCGTTAACTCATGTATATCATTTTAAGACAATATGGTTGGAATAAAAGCTTATTTTCTGGCGGTCATGCGATGTTCAGGGTGCTGAATTTTGTTCCATCATTCACTACAATAGGCCCATGCGATTACAGTAGTACACGTTGCGTGACTCGCGTTTGGTACAATGCCAAACATGAACATGGGCAAACTCTATTGACCGTAAAAGGTTTAGGACTTTTTGGAGGAACACCTTGACGACGTCGGATCTTGAAAATTGACGATTGTCGACAATAAAAATCATACTCGACAACAACCCTAAATAACATACTGCAAATCAAAGTGGTTAATTTCAAGCCTTTTTGCTTTTTTTAAGTGTTTTATTTAATTCAAGTATAAGAAACCCTCCTAAACACTCATTTACAGTGCAGTTAATGATGTTGCAAACGTAGCTAGCGATACCTTTTGTCTGGCGAAGTACGAAGTGACACGCCCCTGCGTATACCCCATTAACCCCCCTACCCCCCCCACCTCCGCCCCGCCTTTCAGTTGCGGTGCGCTTGGATGTGTGGCCAACCTTGGTTCAATCCCGCGGGTTCAGTAGCCAATCAAAATTGGTGTTCGGGGAGTATTGGGTTATGGTATGTAATTAATCTCAATTGTTTACGTGTGTTTGTGGCTTTGATTTCCGTATATGTGATGTGATCTGGAAACCTGTCCCCATGATGTCGCGCAGGACAGTTTTGAAAAAATAAAACATGAAAATGCTTAACATCTGTTATAAGTGTACTTAGTTTTTTGTCAGATTGTAATCAGGCGTAACTTTTTGAAGTGTGTATCAAAGAAGAAAGAAGTAAACACTTATGAAACTTAATATTTCACAATCTGGCAGTGATCGTACAAAAACTCAAACTATAAATTTCCCACCATTGACGGGTTTTTTTTCCCAGATCGCATCACATTGGTTGGCCAACTTTATAACCCACAATCTCGAACACCAATGGTGATTGGCTAACTCAACCATACCCCTTGTGCTCAGACTACGCGCATCTGAAAGTCGTACAAGGTACACGCCAGCATTGGTACTTTGGTACTTTGGGCCGAACAGAGTATAGTAACTTTTTATTAATGCACCAACGTAATGAAGCAAGGGTGCAGAAACATCCAGATGCCATCGACTATATCACAATAAGAACATGATCTGAAAAAGTGACTTAGTACAATCAATCTTAGTTGGACTCTTCCAAGGCAATGAACATAAAGTGAAGCTGACTTGACAAGGTTTACTCCATGGTAAATAATATTCAAAATACTACATGGTTAGAAGGAATCAGGACACACCTATTTTTCCTGTGATACTGGCTACATGCCCGCAGCCGTACCAAGGGAAATAGTGTGCCTTATTTCCCTGATATAACCCACATATATGGGTGTTTTTTACATCTCACTCTGCACTCTGGAGATGTTGTAGGATTGGTTTAATTTTTTTTTTAAACTGATGCCATTTCTGAGAAACCAGTCAATGAACAATTAAAGGGGGATGACCTGATTTAAGTCTATAAAGTTTTCATCTTGGTAGAGGGGCCTTGACCCTAAACCCCATCTGTAAAGTTTCGCATTAATGTTTCAATCCGTTTTGATGTGAGAATTAAAAACATGATTTTGTAAGCCCATAGAGTACTGTGTAAAATTAATATTGGTCAACCAAAATGGGACACATTTTCATTCGTAACTTCCAAACCTAACATCATTTAGGCCTAAGATTTCACAGGCTAAATGAGAAAAATAGTAGCTTTCTTCAGATACCAAAATTTTAACCACTTCCGGTAAAATCTGGGGTTCTGGGGACGAGGCTATTAGTGATCGGGCCATGGCCCTTTAAGTAAATGACTCCCGAGTCATTTCATGAGATAAAGCATCTTGTCAAGTTGACTTTATTAACAAAATTTTACGTCAACTTGGTATCTTCATTTGTCTCATGGCATCTTCGCATGTCAGATGGCTCTAAGAAGGCACACTTCGAGGTTATCGTTATACTCTGGTTTATCATTGTGAAATAATTAGTATGATATATAATATTTATGAAGTATAATATTGATATAATATGATGAGTGGTGAAGGGTAGATTTTACATTGGAAACATCATGAAAGCATTATGATAAGCAGGCTATTAGGTAGGGTTGAGACTGGAAGAAAATAAACTAATGTTAAAATATAGGTGTGACGATGGGTTATACCGTACCCGCGGCTTTGGGGGTAAGGTGTTTATTCCAATAAGGTTTAAACTAAATTCAATTTCCATAACACATTTATAGGCAGGGTCTTCTGCTGTAGCGAACCTCCTGACAGGGGTACTCAAATATCAGTGTGTTTTAACTTGATTTACTGAAAAAAGAACTTGCCTAAACTGAATAAACATGTCTTGCCAGGCCAAGGTATTTGCTGTTTATGAGAATAGTCAGTTTGGGCAAATTTCCAAATATGGGCATGGTATTTATCCAAGTGCTGCAAAATCTAGATTCTCACAGGAAAATAGTTTTGAAATCTACTGCTTGATATTGTATGTAGAATTTGTGCTTATAAAATGCATAAATATGCACATCCTCTAATACATTATTTACATTATGAAATAAAATCAATACTCATTTGTTGAAGAAACTTATTGATTTTTTTTTTTTTTTTTTTACATAGGCTCTATATATTTCAAGCACCATAGTCCACCTTATACATTGTTTAGAAACACTGTGGCATCAACCTCTTTTTCTTCTGGGGGTGATGTGGGGGGGGGGGGGGAGGGGGAGAGAGTAAGAGAAAAAAATAAAAAAGTGGGGGGGGGGAGAATATCAAAATTTGGCTTTTTTAACCATTTTGCCCCAAATCCCTGAGTTTTGCCAATTCCCCGAATCCCGGATTTTTTGCCAAATTCTGTCATTTTCTTTTGGCCGGGGGGGGGGGGGGTGAAATCTCCCATGCCCTGCACTGATTGTACAATTATTTTCTGATGAGACATATTTTGCAGTGGATAATATCATGTCCCTATTTTGGAAATTTCCTCACTTCCAGATATTCCACTACAGTAATTTTGATACATGGCCTTGCTTTGCACATGTCACGATAACACCCCCACCTTGAGAATTGCTTTTTTGCTCTGCTTTTGTTATTTTTTTCTGTTTTTGCTCATGTGGGTGCATATAGAGCAATGTGCAACTATTCATATTGCGCATTTGGTGGAAAATTGCTCAAGTCAGTCCAAAAATTTGAAACTGATTATATACTAAAATATTTTACTCCTTGTGAATTCCTTTATAAAGGACCATCCCCTTTTTGTGTGCAAAATTTATGGCCCAAGCTACACTGAGGGTTAAATTTGAGTATTCATCCCTTCAATGATCAGATCAACTTCAGGCATGCTTTGTCTGTATTCAAGTTCTTCAGAGTAACAATGTTCAACTATGGTTGCTGTCTTGAATACACCTCTGCCCATAGTAACGCATTACCAAACACATTGATATCAGAATGTCCCCTCAGTACACTGTGTTACAGGATAATATGGTACTGGACAAAGGGTACTATATCACATGTTTGGTTTAAGCATCAATGAACAGCAATCAACAGCCAGAGGTTTTATATTTAAAACAGTTTTATGAGGCAGAAAAAAATAAACAATGTTATTCACAAGTAAGCATTGGTCAGAAAAGCATACAAAAATTTCAGTTAAATATTGTTATGGTAAAATACGAGGGCAGGCATTTAATTATTTTGTATATCAATCAGTGTATGAAGTATTACTTTTTATACATTTGGTATGTGAGAGGGGGAATAGAGTACAGTTAATGTTCAGCTGTTTAAGAAGGCGAATTAAAAAAGAACAACCACCCGTTTTAAACGGGCGAGCGGCACCTTTCGAGTAGGGGTCGGTCGTTGGGCTAATTTTATCTTTTTTATTTTTTTCTTCCTTTTCTGAGCTCAAAATGGGCCTAAAATAGCCCAACAATCTGAAATTCCAGAGAGAAAAATGAAAAAATTTTACAATTTTCCTAAAAATATTTGCCAAATTGAAATAAATTTGGGCTAAAAAACAGGCTGATTTTACATGATTTTTGGAAAAAAACTAAAAAAAAAAATCTGAAAACCTGAAAATCAGGGTCGGTGAAGTCGGGCCCGTAAAAAGTGTTTTTATTTTTGTAGTTTTTGTGGTTTTTTTGTAATTAGGTAATTAGAATGAATATATTCTATTTGAATCCTCTCCGCCCTGTGGAATATCTTAACCTGAATATTCTACAGGGTGTGGCAGACTCTAAATGGAAACAGCCAATTGCTTCCAATGCACCTTTTAGCTGTAAGCATTCTTCTATGGACTGCTGAACTGGAAGCAAATCATGCTATGTTTGGCAATGATTTGAAGAATTTCATAACCCATAAGGAAATGTTATGAATCAGAACTACATTCATAACAAGTTAATGCAGATTAATGTTTGGTGGTCCCCAAATTGTTTTGAAATGGTTCTGAATACCCAACTGATATTTACAATAAAGACCACATTTGAAATTTAAAAAAAAATGTTTACAATATTATAATCCAAGCAATTTGGTCCTGGCCCTGGAATTTGAGTATCAAATCAGGACTAATCCACTTCAAATTTGTGAACCAGATTAGATTTATATAGGCCTACATTTCAAATAGATATGTATAAATAATGCATGCAATGAAATGTGACCATCTGCCATATAGGTGGGCAGTAATGTCAACATTCAAAATCAGATGAAACTGGCCGTTTCAAGTTACTGGTTTTAGAAGCGCCCTCCTGCTGACTCCAAGCAAAGAAATCGGAAGATATTCTTTCTTGTGTAATTTCTGTGAATCTTGTTTATGAACCATGAATTATAGTATAGAACACATTCAATTCCTTTGTTCTACACAGTATTCATTGAATTCAATCAAAATAGTTGGATGGGATTGCTGTACCTCAAAGTATGGTTATGTGAATTCTGGTTATTGTACAGTACTCTAGCTTGCAGAGAACGTGTAGTTCTATTTGAAGCAGATAGAGTCTCTGCAAACAGTACTACCATACACATCCAGTATCCAGTTCTGCTTGATTTTGAGCGTTGCCTCTATGGCCCGCTTGTTGTGGATGGTCACAAATGTTAGCGTATTAGACTTTTTTTATCTTGATACAAGAAGTATACACAATATTAGGTCCTCAAGGAGTTGAGAATTCTTCACATGCTGTTTAACATTATCCATACATAGCTACCAACAACTTTGGGTCACCTAAGAATTTTCCTTCTTTTACATAGGGTGGGATGCTCATGAAGCATTTGAGACATTCAACTGTCATGCCAACTCCAACCGCAAAATCATATTTTTAAAAAAAAATGGCATTTTAGAGTCATCAATAATCAATTCCTGTTTTCAAATGTAATTTATCATTTAGACGATTGTTAAATGCAATTACAATATACTCTTCTTAACTACTCTGTATCATGCTTATTCTGTTAATGGAATAAAGCACATGATATACAGTAGGTGTGAAGGGTATATTTTAAAGACACTATCAGTGATTTGAAAAATATTTGATATTTGCAGGAATAGCTTCAAAGTGAAGGATAAGTCTGTAGAATTCTCATAAGTTACCTTTTCCAACTGAAGAATTGACAGAAAAGGAAGAAAACGGCAGTGTTCCAAGATACGATTCTCCATTCAATTACGTGTTGTAGTAAGTGTCCGTTCGGACAGTAATGACTAAAATCTCCGATTCTGTCCTTATTAGGTTGCTTCTGGTCTTATCATTTGCAGGGTATGTTAGGATACCTGTACTTGTTACATACATGCAAAAATCTGATTTTTGATGATTTTTTCGATTTTCTGATTTAGCAAATCACTGATAGTGTCTTTAATTATGCCAACAAAACCACGCTGTATTTACTTTAATTATGATGACTTTCTATGATGTAAAGTTATGCCTCACAGACCACTAAGAAAACTTTAATGTAAAACTATGATAAACAGCCTATGAAATAGACATGTTAGTAAGCACACAGGTAAAAATCTACTTGTGTGCAACCCCCATTGGAATAAAATACTCATTTCAATGGGTCAATTTGGATCATTTCAATGGGTCATTTTGGATCATTTCAAGGGTTAAGGTATTAATGGTTAATTGTAACTGCATCTGAATGAAAGTGAAACAAGCTTGTTTTCCCACTTTAGAAATGTACAAAGAAATTCTGATCTTTCAATTGTAATCAGACTGTTTGAAAACTGAAACTTCAAGCACAATTTCTGAGTGGCTATTTAAATATTATAATTTGGTAAATTCTTAACGTGTTTTCTTTAACAAACTGATTCTAAATATATCTTGTCATCAATATGACAACAGAATAAGATTATGACATTGGCATCAGTATAACATAGAAAAAAATGACTTTTTGCTTTGTAAAACATGATTCTGTGCACAATTTTTTTCATTTCAAATTGTATTGTAAAAATATTTTTTGTTTGATTGAGATTTTTTTTGTTCTCCAGAAATGCAGTTTATACATGTAATGAGATGAAAAGATCAAACTTCTGGCTTGGGGGAAGAAGAATTCAATGGGGTGGTAAAAAATGAACCATTGAAAAAGTGTTACACTTAAGGAGGGAAGGAAGAGGGAGTCTGTACGTAAGAAGGAATGATTCCACTGGGAGTTAGATTGCTTTGATTTTGTTGATACACAAGCTGTCATAACCCCCTTGTTACCCTGTCCCCTTGGGAGAATTTGAGCTCTGCAAGGTGCTTTAATAAATTAACAAATGCTCTTTTTACACCCAACTTTGCTTAAGCAGCATTATTTCCCCTTCTCCATTATTAAATGTATATGGTTTCTGTCATAAGACAATATATTTAGTTAAAGTTTCTTGCTATCACAGAGTGTAAAATGGCACAGGCTCAATAGACTTTCTTTTGAAAATGTATCAGCACAAACACTACACTGCAACAGCCAAAAAGCATACTGATAAAATTTCTGATGCAGCACCGCCACAACAAAATAGCTTGAAATGACAAGAGCTTGCCACCCCAATTTTTGACGTATGCCTGAAACCTCTAGCAGATGATAAGGTAAAGTAAATAAGCTTTGGCCCCAATGTGCCAACAGAAATTATATGCAGTGCTTCATCATTTTAGCCTCCTCAAGCACCCTTAGCCAGTAGTGAGCTTATAGCCTGCCGCCCGCAGATGACGCTACAGGACAAGTATCATCAAAATCAACATCACACGCACCTACACAAAAGGGCAGAGTTGGGTCGGAGGTCGTTACTATGGTTACTTGGACATCTCGTTTACCTGATTTGTCATTTGACCTGGGTGAGTGACTTGGATGTGTGCTCGAGAACTCTGTAAAGAAGAGATGGCATGCAAAATGCGACGCTCATGAGAGACGAGACGATACACACATACACAATGAAAACATTGACAAATAAGACCATTTGGTGGTCTTGATCAACACCTTATGTCTTTTTATGTCTTGCCCAATTTGTAGCCATTTTGCAACTTCTCCTATAAATGCATTTACTAATGTCTTTTATTATGAAATTCTGTTTACAATCTAAAAATACACTAGCATTTTATGATCTCTTTAATGAATACCCTAAATAGCCATGGAGTATGTTTATGATGATGTAATTACAATGAGGCAGAAAGAGATCTTATAGTGATCCCCTGTAACTCATAGTAAAGTCATGGTTTGAAGAAAGCAGAATTTAGCAGATACTAGCAAAAACGTAAGACAGAGCTGATGATGTATGAATAATAGGTCAGGCCATTCAGAGTATAGCCCTATATGTCTTAGCACGGTATAGAATCTAATACATTGCTTTTCAATGCTTGGCATTAGGTTTATCTGAGGAGAGACATGAAGTTGCACCAAATGCCCAATGGATGTGTTAGGGTTCGCAGATAAGCATCAAACTGTTTTTACATTTCTTTCCAGTTAATTATCACTCTCATCTTGTGCTTCAAACCAGGCAATTAAAATCTTACCCCAAACTTCCACTGAACTGTTGTGCATTCTGAAGTGATCTATTCTAGATGACTCTTGCCTTCTCTCGCAGAAGACATAGTCATACAAAGTATAGCTAGAAAATAGCAACCACCTCCAATTTCTGACAGATGTTGTGGCCTCTTCACTGATCTGAGGCATTTGTGCTGATTCTGGTTGGGTAAAATAAAAACCCTGCAGCTCACCAACCCCAAACTTCTTTGAGAAGACAATGCATGTCATTGACTTTTTGTCATAAACAGTTGGGAAAAGGTGCCAAGAGAAAATGCTGTACACTTTACAAGGTTTGCAATAATTCTAGTCACATTGTGAGGTAAACTGTAACTTTTGGTTGTCTCTCTCTTATGTTGATTACATTTTAGCTTATAAAGGACAATTTAGAGATTCTGACCAAATGCGGAAATTCTGGACGGTCACGCTGGTTCAAAAATTTCTATGGCAAGTTAATTTTTGCCAATTCCAGACATTCACCTTTTTCTGTAATTAATTAAATGCAAAGCTGTTGAATTTTGAACCATACAATTTGCTTGATTCAGTGCATCTTGCAGGCACAGTAATTACTAGTACTACTATAATCTGGGCCATAACTTCTTGGACATAACAAATGCGCGCATTGCTTGTTGCGCGTACTGCGTCTACGTGCAACCCGATGGTGCGCCGTTTTGGCGGGGAAGCGGGCGTACATTCTAAACTGTCCTAGAAATTATGATTTTGAAAATTATGCTTTTCAAGTCCAGAAATTTACTCACATTTTTTTCCTAGAAATTATGAGCCAGAGTATAGTAGCATCTGTATTTTGCCTTCAAAGACCAACAACCCTATAAAAGTAAACCATAACTGCCACCAACTTCTATGTAATTATGGGAGCGATTGGCAATTCATGAAAAAATTGCTGCGAAATTCAACTTCCATGGTGATTTGAGAAAGACGTAAAAGGACACCGCAAAAATAACTACCTTTTGTTCAAAATATATAGTATTACTAAAAGCTATTACCATTAAAATACTACAAGAAGCTGGCTTGCCAAAATACGGGGGCTTCTCATGCGAAGCTGAAAAAAATATGAGCATGCATATTTTCTGCACGACCCATTAATCCACTAATTGTACAAAGGAATGGGATAGAAGCTTCTAGTGCATAAATAATAAGTTCTACCCACACACCGCCAAGTAAATTTTTTATTAAATGTATGATGGATCATGAGCCTTACTGCCGATACAGATTAATCACTGTTTTGATGCATTGTGGGATATGAAAAGGAGCAAAATTAACAAAAAAATACATCGCGGTCCCCGGACCACGAGTGTCGTCTGCCATCGTGGTTTGTGAATGGGGCCAAAGGTCACCAACATGTCACCCACCCCGCCCCGCCCCCTCCTTTTCACCAAGTTACATCACCGTAGCCCTTACGGAACTCAAATGGCATGCAATATAAAAAAAAAAAAAAAAAAAAACTCAGATACAGACATACAACCAGAGTAATCCCTATGTGCCTTCTGTAATTCTTGCAGACGACACAAAAATTGCACCTTTTGGTATCCCACAATGCATCAAAACAGTGATACACCAGTATTAGCAATAAAGCTGATTAAACTGTTCAGTATTAATACCCAAGACCATTTTCAAGTTCAGGCATAAGTATATTATACCCTTCACATCTAATCCGTATCTTGTGCTTTATTCTGTTAACAGAATAAAGCACATGATACGGAGTCTGTGCAAAGGGTATAATGTAATTATGCCATTGTTCCCTTTTATAAAATGCCCTTCTACAGGCATGTGCTGGTTCTATATGCCAGAAAGTGCATCTATATGCCAGAAAGTGCACCAACATGAGTTCATGTGTTCATCAAAGGCAGGTTGTCTTGAAGAATATTAAAATAGTCTACAGGCATTTATACTGAGTTGGATGGAAGCTGGAAGTTTGTCATGCTTTGTAAGATTTGCAAATAAAAATTTCAGTGCCACACAACAGGCAAAACCATTTCTTAACACATTCTACAAATTCAGGTTTGGTCTTGCTGACATTTGGTTTGTTTTGTTGCGAGAACCCCGACTGAACTAGATGTATTAACAGCCACAGTACGTAGCAGCACATAAAGATGAGATGTGAAAAAACATGGAATAGCGATTAAAACAGCTAACAAGTAAATGAAAAATGTGCTGAAATCCAGATACATGAAGACTCAAATTAAAGAGACGAGGGACACAGGAACAGTGTGAGGCCAATTGTTATGCGAGGTTTGTCACTGATATTAAAATTGGCTGCAAGTTTTGTAAGGTGGCCTGCAATGTTATGGTGGATGGGGTTTATATAGGTTTCAGTACAAAACCTAGGCTAATGTTACTAGTCACAGTTACGACATTCCTTTTTGATCTACTATATGGGTAAAGCAAACCAGACTTCTAAAACCGCAGCCAGAAATGAACTGAAATCAACAAACATATATTACATCCGAGGCAAGAAATATTAGGTTTGCACATTACATACAAAGCTGCCATTTTCCCCTCAAGCCCCACATTAATCTATAATGACATTTGCACCAGCCATTTGACCACAAGGGGGTGCTGAAAGCACATTAGGCTGACATTGTGCTGAAAGCACATAAGGCTGACTTCACTATACAGACCTTAGGAGAGCCTGGTGCTACCAGTGGCGACATTTCCTGTGTTTTATAGTCAAAGATTACATCAAATTTGTTTAAGAATATCAAACACAGATTACAAAACCTGTAATAGTCATGCAACATATAAAAATGGATGAAAATGCACATGTTCATGATTTATAGTACATTGGAAGAGTTTTATTAAATTTTCTCTGAAAGTATAACATATGATTGAAAATGCATTACGAATATCAAATTGCTTTTTAATTGAAGTTTTAGTGCCCCAAAAGTCAAACTCACATTACATCACACCAAATGGACCAGTCAATTTGGAAGTTATGGGTAGCCATTGAAGTTGGTTCAGCATTCAATTTTCAGAAAATATTGGGGGGGGGGGTTATTTCCAAATTTTCAGTCGATTCCAAGGGTGTTGTATTTTGAACAAATGTTCGCCATCAAAAACCCCGAATTGAAGTGCTTATCAAATGGGTGCAGTGAACCTTATTTTCATTTAGTTTCATTTTGTGATATACAGTCCTATTAAAACTGCATTCCAAACAATACAAATGGCATTTTTGCCTGTCATTTTTTTAACAAGACTCATATGCTATTATTCACATCTTTGCCATACTTTTTTATATAAAATTGAGCTCAAGTTGTGCAAGCATGTCTCTTTCATGCTGCCAACCTACGGCGGTCCGGAAAGTCACCAGTTTACATGGATACCAGAGAAACGAGCGCTAATACACTTTTGTCTTTATTTCATTAGCGCTCGTTTCTCCGGCATCCACGTAAACACAGTCCTCTGTGGTCAAGTGGTAATTCTCAAGCCTAGTAAGCGAGAGGACCGGGTTCGAGACTGTATTTTTCGTCTTTATTTAATTCAATGCTTGCCAGTTTCTCCGAGCCTCTATTTAATATTTGCTTTTTAAATGATCAACAAGCATTATTTGGGTAATACTTGTGCAACTGCGTTTGATTTCAATATCATGTACTTGCAAAATAATTGCCCCCATCATTTAAGAAATATAAACTGTGGAATCTAACAGAGGATCTTAAATGGTACAAAGTAGGTAAGAATAATCTTATAGGGATAATTACCTTACCTCCTACATGCACCTACCCTAAATAAGACTTCAATGGAATACGACACAACGTGTCTACTTATATATGCATGTGTGTTTGCATACATGCATGAATGTCCAGGCATCTGCATGTTTTGAGTGATTGTTTGTGTTGTGTACATACACATCTGTGTGCATGCGCGAGTGTATGCGCATGCTATTCCTTAAGGAGCCCATTAGGGTGTTTGTGAGATTCCAAAATTGCACCCAATAAAGATAACAGGGAGGTTTCAATGTCTTGCATGCAGCAGGGGAGGGCGGCCAAGAAATCCAAATTTCAGACGTCGCCATTGGTTTAACACATAAAAGCGAAATCTTGACGAAAAATTCTGATTTTTTTATATGTTGTCAAGGAATATTTTCTTATTCCAAAACCGTTGGAGTTGAAGAATCAACTCTACTAGAAGGGTTATTTCTGATTTTTTTTGTATGAATAACGAACGAGGACGAGGTCGTATGTGGGTCAAGGAAACACCCATGACCGACCCACAAGCACTCAAATTGGTTTGTGATTTGCACTTAGTATTGCTCTAATTTCTTTTGACATTTTTGGTGAGTTGCTATAATGAATGAGGCTTGGCCGCCACTGCCTGGCATGCAGCATGTACTTGTACTTGATGTGTGGAATTATTTTGTTAATGCATCGATGAAACAAAAGAATTCCATGTTTCAAATGCAAGTACACACATCGTACAGATAGTATATGCGAGGCATGTACTGGTACTTGGTACATGGAATTCTTTTGTTCATGCCTCAATCGGGCAAAAGAATTCCATGTTTCAAATACAAGTGCACACATCATATAGATAGTATATGCGAGGCATGTACCTGAACTTGGAATGTGGAATTCTTTATGTTCATGGATCAATTGAGCAAAAGAATTCCATGTTTCAAATACAAGTACACACATCATATAGATAGTATATGCGAGGCATGTACTTGTACTTGGAATGTGGAATTCTTTTGTTCATGGATCAAGTGAGCAAAAGAATTCCATGTTTCAAATACAAATACACACATCATATAGATAGTATATGCGAGGCATGTACTTGTACTTGGAATGTGAAATTCTTTTGTTCATGGATCAAGTGAGCAAAAGAATTCCATGTTTCAAATGCAAGTACACACATCATATACAGAGTATATGGGAGGCATGTACTTGTACTTGGAATGTGGAATTCTTTTATTCATGCATCAAGTGAGCAAAAGAATTCCATGTTTCGAGTACAAGTACACGCATCGTGTATGGCACTTAAACCTCCCCAATTTTTTCATGTTTCAAACAAAAGCGTTCTAGTTAAAGCAATATTAGCACATTTTTTTGAAGAGCGCCCCCAAATTTGGAGATTTTTACACAGTTGCATTCGTAACTGGCTAGTAAACTATACCTGTGAATGGTTAAGCTCGAAAATGTCTATGTGTCACAAACGAAGGAATTTTGTACTAGAATAATTATTATCGGGATCCCCGATAATAATTCAACGGCTGCTGGAAACGGCCTTCCAATGTGAAATAGCCGGGAAATAGCACCATGTACGTGTCTACACTCATCCATTAGTTCTTTTAATGGTTCAGGAAAGTCAAGTTAGAGGTTATTTTCTCGAGGTGGCACTATTTCATCATGGACGGACATAAACGTAGCATTTCCAGCTCTGCCTTTAAGTCCAATCTGGGATCCCAATTCTAATTACAAAATCACTTATTTTGTGATAAATACGCATTTTTTAGCATTCTCGTTTGCAGGTATAGTTTCCTAGACAATTACCAACGTAACTTTGCAAAAATATCAAATTTTGAAAATTGGGGGCCGGGCACTCTTCAAAAAATGTGCCATTATTGCTTTAAATGAAGGTGCACCAGTATGTTGAGGACTTGACCTGTAAGAAACAAAGACTAGTCATATAACCATCTAGTACTTGATTGAATCCCTCAATGCCAGATACACACAAAACACCAAGGCATACCCACTGACTTACCCTTCTTTCAGGTAGTTTTGGCGGTGTTTCGGCGGGCTCTGGTTGGTCACTGGCGACCGTGGAATCAGATGATGACGTGCTGGCAGCTGTGGGATACAAGCATATTACTTTGAACGTCTAACTATATGTCATGAATTATGAGTAATGAATGTTTCGTAAAAGTAAAAAATGTGGCGGGTATTATGTTAACTCAATGCATGGAATATGATATGGAACCTCAAATCATATAAAATTCCTTGTCTTTAACTCACAAAACTATTTAGTTGACTATTTAGTTGAATAGTTTTATGGTGGCGATATTCACAATCTTTGTCACCACTGAACACTAGTGGTTTCAACCAACCAAAGCCACTACTCTTTAGGTAAAAATGATCTTGCAGGCTTTTGGTGTCTTGACCAACCAAACCAGCTATCCTAAGTCCAAAATACCCTGTGGGCTACCGGGACTCAACCATCTGAACCTGCTACCCATTAGGTAATAAAAATATCTTGTGAAAACAACTCACAAAAATGCTGACTGACTATTGAACAAACGTAGGCAGATAATAATTGTTTTATATAAAGATAATGAATGACTTTTTCTCACGTCATGCAATGGTTACCAATATTGCGCAGCTCAAATTGGTACCACTGTTATGTTGTACGAGCTATTGCGTAGGGAATCAACAGTCAAAAGATTCAATGAAAATTTAGGAGTTGTACCAGAGACTGCAGACTGTTGTGATGCACATAAAATTAAGTGCATTATAAATAGGTTAAATTGATTAACTACCAAAACCACATTTTGTTAGTTCTGATACCTTTGTTGCAAATATGAAACAAATGTTCTAAATTTTCATACATCTCTGTATCGCGGTTTAGCCGCCGAGTTGTCGGCGGCTCAACCGGCACCCCCATCGGATTTCTGATGAGGAGGGTAGCTGGTTACCCTGGTAGAATGAAAAAGAAGATCTACCTACAAGGGCGGCAGCTCTGGAGAGCTAATGGCGGCCATCCAGCATATGCTGCCTTGCGTGGTGGGTGTGGTTGCCCAAAGGCAAGGCCCACTGCCGAAAACTGTGGATTGACGTCAGGAAGGGCATCCGGTCAATTATCTTTTGCTCCAATAAATCCTCACACAGCAGTATTGCTGAATGAGGTGTATCCGGCCACCCTCGTTAACGGGGACAAAACCGGCATGGGTGTGATTTGTGAACTATATGAGTGAATATGGGGAGTTTCCATAACCTGACCCATCTGACACTTTTTTCTGACACACTTATGATTTCGGAAACCTTAACGGAATAAACCTGTGCTTTATTCCGTGAAGGGTTTCTGAATTCAGAAGTGTGTCAGAAAAAAGTGTGTCAGATGGGTCAGGTTACGGAGATTCCCGGAATATGCTTGTCAGCAGGTTGTGTGCTGAGGGAAACTTCTTACAAGGGGACGGGAATAATCGGTAAAAAGATCAAATTTTCCAATTTCACATTTAGTCCTTATTAACCATAACCTCAAGCCCAAACACAGGTGTGCAGGATATCTTTCTTACCAAATAACCTGCGTATCCTACCGTAACTTACTTGAGCTCGGTCTCGAGGAGTTTCTCGTTCCTTTGTCACTGCTTCCAAGACTTATAAAGTCTTTGACTCGAGTCAGTGGTGATTTCTTCTCCCCATCAGAGCTATCAGTACTTTGTATGGACAACACTACGACACAAAAAATAACTTGGAAAATGTATTTTGTCCCCAAGATTGAGAAATTCTTCACATTGATTGATAGCAGTAAAACAGCAAATATATAGCTGGCCAAAAAATACTTAAATCATTGGCCACACACATCTTAATGATCTCATTATCTTTTACTTAATGATCTCATTATCTTTTAATATTTAAAATGCTGTCATAGTCACTCACACACATTTACGCATACACGTGCGCGCACACACACACACACACACACACACACCCTCACACACTAACTAGAGTATACCTGTGTGACTTTTCCCTATTTTAAAATTCACTTGTGTGACTAGTCACATGAGTCATTTGTAATCTGATTGGGAATATATTAATTTACATACAGTTTCATCAGGCGGGTGACACTCTATACAAATGTCCATAGACGATTTCGATATCAATAGTAATAGCGCCATCAAATTTGATAAGCTACCTAATTGGCTCCTAATTTATGCAGTATGACCTATGGACCGGGGATGATGTAGCATAAATTTTACAGCACCACGTACGACCGGCGATCGATAAAAAAAAAAAAAAAAAAAAAAAAAATTACTCCGCGGTCATCAATTTTACATCGATTTGCAAATTACTAGCTTTGGCGACTATAGAGAATCTTGGGTTGCCGGTCTGACATCGGGCAAGTTTGGTGATTCGTAACTAAAATTTCTCTGGTCATCATATGTTCATTTGGTTATTTGGTGATTTCAGCTTGTACTTTGGGGTGATGTTGTTGTTTTTCCTCTGTGAGAGTTTTAAATGTGAAAGAAACATGCTCAAAGTTGCCATTTTCCCCATAGACTACTGTGTATAAGTGAGTTAGTGGTGTGTAACCTCTATACAAATGTCCATAGACGATTTCGATATCGATAGTAATACCGCCATCAAATTTGATAAGCTACCTAATTGGCTCCTAATTTATGCAGTATGACCTATGGACCGGGGATGACGTAGCATAAATTTTACAGCACCACGTACGACCGGCGATCGATAAGCTACATATTTCATGCAGTATGCCTCCACTCTCTTGATCGAGTGTCCTATCCCGATTTATTTAGGATCCCCGATTTCATACCCATGAAAATAGGTATATCTTGTTGCCAGATTAAAATCCATATACTCCCCTCTTGATCTGTTAACTTTCATCAAGTTCTGACTGCTATCATGGCCATTGGGGATCTAACCCCTATTGTAAAAATAAAGTGTTTGAATATACTCTATGGTCCCAGTTGCACTGTGAAAACAATTTACTAGAAATTGGGGATGTTCCCTAGTTGGGAGTGTGCATCCCAATTACAGGGAAATGGTGTATATTCCCAGTTAGATAAGAAACAAACAAAACTCACACTTACACACACAAACACACACCCTCGCATAGAGGTATATACTTGTGTTTTTCACAAACATGTCCTTACAACCCTTCTTTTACTGTCTGTTCAATTAACTTAGATGTCTTAGATTTTTAGTAATTATTTCCAAAAATATATATACGCTTTCTAAAAAAATCAAGAAAGAAAAGTTGTTATTCATCATTGGACCCAACAAGATCATTCATTAGGTTCCAACTTGAAACATAATTTCTTCTTTTGATTTTTATTCAATTTACACTGGTTTTTATTGGCAAATGACAACAAACTGGGTCCAGGTGAATATTGACTTTTGACTCTGAAACTTTGACGGCAGACCCATTCACGAATTAGGGGCGCTTCAAAAGCATGGCTTTGATTTCACGTGTTTACACGTGTATTAATGCATGGGTATATAAATGCATCGTTGAAATACCGATACTTTTAATAGAGGTCCTGTTTGTTTTATTCAATTGGTTATGAACAAAAGAATCATACAGCTTTCCTGTAAAGTCGTCCATTCAAGTTAATGCCGTGTGACACCTTGGATATCATCTCGTTTGTACTGCAAAAAATTCAGTGGTTCAGATTCGATCTTGTTGAACAAAGTTGGCATTATACCAGTGGCGGACAATATTGATCGTGAATCATCCTCCGACGACAACTTTTATACCTACAAAGTGGAATTAATGGAACCTTCCACAAAACTTAATTACTAATGTACCAAACCTTTATTCACTCATTTTCAAAACGAGGGTGAAATACCCAGATTTCAATAGATTTGAAGGTTTAAAATGTCCCATTCCTTTTGTCATGTAAAAAACGTCTTAGGTCCAAAGATACCCAACAACTTTCTTTTCGCGATTTATTTCGAACGTGCATATTTTTTTAAATCAAGTCAAGTCGTCGTGCCGAGCAAGCTCGTGCGCGGAGCGCCCATCTCTCTTTCCTTACCGTTTGGGCCAGACTCCTCCGTATTATGTTTTGCTGTTACTTTCCCAGCATTGAATAATTCTGGTACCCATTTATACACCTGGGTGGAGAGGAGTAATTAAGGTAAAGCGCCTTACTCAAGGGCACAGCACGTTGGCCGCAGTGGGACTCGAACCCGCGACCTTTGGATTGCGGGGCGGTCACAAAACTCCAAATGTTTGAAACTCCAGAGGTGAAAAATAAATCCAATTGTTTTATTTCACTCCAAATTACGTCCACACGATGGCCGAAACTCTGAAATCATCCCCCTGACCATTCTCCTCCGCTTCTCATATCGGAGTGTAGATCGGAAGTCACCATACCGGAAGCCGTGCACTTTCGTGCTTGATATTCAAACAGGGATTTGTCAAAAGAGATGACCTTACGAGGTCACCTCCGCTCACTATCCCCCGAAGCTGTCCACACGGCACGACACTCCAAAACACTCTGGAGTGTTAATGGAGTTTGAGTTTCACCCCCTAGTTTTTTAGGGGGATAAAACCCCGCTAGACCCTCGATAAAACTCCGGAGTTTAAACCTCCGAATGCGTCCACACGGGCAAAAACCCCGATCGACACTCCAGAGTTTTGAAACTCCGGAGTTTCAGCCTCCGTGTGGACACGATTAAACAAACACCCAAGATAAATTTGTACACAAAAAAAGGCACACAAGCATATCAGTGTCACACACATCCAGACACACCTGCACCCAACAATGTCCACACACACCCACACAATCAAATCCTGTTCAGATATCATGATGACTACTATATATATATTCAATTTTAAAACTAATTTCTCTAGTTCTTTTATACCTTCAAAACTAAATTTCACTGGTACTTGTAATCTAATATATAATCACATATGTTACATTAGTTCAACTTAGAATCATAATGAAGAGACAAAAGTTTTTTATCTTTTTTTTCATAACATGCGCACTAAATATTCATTTGCAAATTAAAAATACAATTGCTTTAGCACTATCTACCACAACAAACCAGCAACATTTAAAAAATAGTTCTAAAATATGAACAAGATGGCAAAAGCAGAAAAGATAATGAAAAAGGAAAAAAGTGTTCAAATACAAAATACAACCGGTATGCACAATTTGTTACAAAAATGATTCTAGTAAACAATTTCTGACACAACTTCAGCCACTAATAACTAACTGGCTTGATCCACTCAGAGCAGTGTTAAAAATGACAAAAATGAAGTCACTATCATAATAGTCTTGCCCAGAAAACTAAGCTTTCAAGGTAGGATTATCAAAAAAATTATTACTATTAGAAATACATTGTTCCCCTGAATGCTTGTGTCGCCTGCCATTGCGGTTTGTCAACAGGAGTTGCAGTTTGGTGATGTTTGGTAGATTTTGGCCAGTTTTTTGTTGAGGCACTTTGATGTTTGATTTTAATGAAATTGGGTCAAAGGTCACATAGGGAGTCATCAAAGGTCAATCTGTGAACATCCCACATTAAGTCTTGGCCAGTGGGTCTTTTTGAGTAACTTTGGTGGCTGTAGTATCTTATGTGCCAAAAGAAATGATTTAAAGATTTTCACAAAATGGAGTCAAAGTTCATATAGGGGTCATCAGAGGTCACTTTGTTAACACCACATATGAGCCTTGGGCCAGTGGTTCTTCTGACCAAGTATGGAATTAATCAGTTAATGCATATGTGAGAATGAGCAATTGTTAACCAACCTTGGTTTGATTTAATGAAATTGGGTCAAAGGTCACATAGGGAGTCATCAAAGGTCAATTCATGTACATCCAACATTAAGTCTTGGCCAGTGGTTCTTTTTGAGTAACTTTGGAGGCCTTAGAATCTTATGTACCAAAGAAATGTAGTTTTAAAGATTTTCACAAAAAGGGGTCATCAGAGGTCACTTTGTTTACACCACATATGAGCCTTGGGCCAGTGGTTCTTCTGACCAAGTATGAAGTTAATCAGTCAATACGGCGGTGCCGAAAGTACAAGCATGCAAATTAAATTATTCCGTTTAGCATATTAAATTAGATGTAGCACCATGGGAAATGTTTGGTGCTCGTCAAAGCCCATAGAGATTGTGTGTAAAAATCTACCGATAGAAATGTTCAATTTTTTCAAAAGGTTCTATAGGTTCAGACCCAGTTGAGGGATGTTCACGTAAGAGAACAAAATTTCTGACACTCTGATGCAAAAATATCCATAGAACCCCTTCGTTTTTTGGAGATATTTGAGATTAATTTTCATTTACACACATTCTCTATGGGGAATTGATAATGTTAGTCTCACGTGCAGTACCAATTTAGATAATATCTTTTGCAGTCTGTGACACAGACTACACCGTGGGTAAATACTTTCTGCACCACCATAATCAGTCAATGCATATGTGAGAAATTAGCAATTGTTAGCCTTTGTTTACGGCCACAGCACATAGCTCACTATGGAAAAAGCCATCCCTATGTGTCTTTCAGCTAAAGCAGGCGACACAAAAATAGTCACCTAAAATGCTCAATTCCAAAGTTTGTGATGAATCAGATTTTTAGTTTTGATGCAGTAAACATTTATGTACAGTATAACTGTGTATAACAAAAATTCTGGACCTAGAATTTTAACACACAAAGTTGTGATTTTCTATATGAAAGATAATTTGATCTTGGCTATTCACACAGTGATTAGCAAGTATGTTGACAAGCATTATGTATATGCAAAACACATGATTTGTCAGAAAATTGAGGGTGCCATCCTCGGAAAAAATCTAAGTTGGCCTCTAAAATGATTCAAGTCCTCTGGGTATGATTTGTTGCTAGAGCAATAATGAGCAAATTAATGAGTGCAAAAAAACTGTTTTTCTTGTCATATGAGAAAAGCAAGCCTGCAGAAATGCTTCACTGTAAAGTTTTTATTTCAATCGGACTCATCATAATTGTAAACTTTGTTCATATTTCATCGTTCCATTACACAAATGTAACAAAAATGTGACGAGCATGACTGATTACAAAAATGCAAATTGTGAGCCAAGTAAACCCATGTTGAGCTGACTCATTCACATAGACGATTTTGATATGTGCTGAGATTATTATTTCTGAAATTCCAAGCTTTCAGTGATCCAGGCCTGTTACAGTATTATTATCCTAGCAATGCGAATCAAGGCATTCGGGTATAATCATCTCGGTCCGTATTCTCAAACGATGTTTAATGCTAATCACTGGTTAAATCGCAATTTAAATGCCCACTAAAATAAACGCAATTCTCAAAGCATGGTCAACTTTAAATGCTGTTTAAATCTTAGCCAAACATCGTTAAACATGTCTAAAACATTGTTAAACTTAGACTTGGTCCAGGGGTAGTTTAAGGCATGTTTAACTTCACGCTTTCATCAAGTGCCTGATATTTTCAGCTCTCATGGTTAGACCAGTTGTCTCCTCTATTTCTTTCTTTTCCGAGTCCTCAGTTGATTTTTTCTCGTCCATTTTTCCTTTGCGTCTATTTTAGTATAGATAGTATTAACTGATAGCAGTGCAACACAGCGATATAAAACAATTTTAAATAGGCCCGGTGTTTTTGTTTTTCTCTCCATCACTGAACAAATTCTAAAGCTCCTTGCATAACGCAGCATTCTTGAAATTTACCCGTGGACTTTCTGCGTAGCATTTAAAAGGCATTATCTGACACATAAACATTGTTGACACGCATGTAGTATTATAGGCAAAAAAAATCAGTTCGGTGGATGATATTTACGGTGCTTAAATATTGTGGTTAGCTAAACGACTTCTTAAAATATTTAATCTGCGGTTTTTTAAACTGTGCATTTAGCTAAACATCGTTTGAGAATACGGTCCTCAAGTTTAGTGTATAATCTGAGCTATAACCTCAAGATATGAGTTTGTTTCTCGTTTGATGAAAACATTTTAGACAACGGCAGATCTTCACATAAACATGCACTCAGGTAATACTACACTCACATACAAAACTAGCTATGTATAATTGTTTTGAGATTGGTCCAGCACAGCAAAGACATACAACAATGAAATCACAACTAGCACTATAGCTGTTCATTTTAATTAACCCCCTGAGGTCTACACCTTTCTTACAGTATCTCTGATATATGATATAGCATGATATAACCTTTGAGTAACCAATCAAAATAGACCTTCTTTGTATCTGTACAAACTTTTGTCTTCCCATGTCTCGTCTCTGATTGGCTTAAATATACCCAATGTATAACCAATAACATTGGCCGGTATACCTCAGGGGGTTAAAATGCTAATACTACAAATAGAAGAGAGTGCAATTCACACATAGGTGAAAGTAGAACACTATGGCTAGTATTCTGAAAAGGAGTCTAACTTTAGACCTGGGTTTAAACCAGGGTTAGTCCTACATGAGCAGACCTTTTTTCCTTTCAACATACTCTAAAGGTTTTCTGTAACGGGTGAGAAAATTCCTCATAACAGCCCATCCATGAGGAATTTTCTCACCCATTACAGCACATTTTTAGAGTATGTTGGAAGGAAAAAGGTCCATTCATGTAGGACTAACCCTGGTTTAAAACCCAGGTCTAAAGTTAGACTCCCTTTCAGAATACCAGCCTATATGTGCAAACACACTTGGGTAAGCTTACAGAGTACACTACACACCTGTGTTAAGGGTTGGGTTATAGGTATAATCATTAGCATGTGGCGTTTAGAACCACAGGACTTTTTAGGCGATATGGACTTGAGGTTAGACATGGTTGAGGTAAGGCTACAGTATGAGTTGGGTTAGGATCAGGTTCTGGGTATATATACAGCATGTAAATCTACTATTTTTTGCAGCATGGTGTGAAATGAACAAGAGCAGTGTGAATGATCTACGAGAGAAGCTCCTTATTAAGCAGATGACTTACTGCTGTCTCTGTTGGTGCTGGAATCTTTCTTCATGAGAGAGAAGGGATTCTTCACTCCTGGTGGCTGTAAAACACATAGCAGATACATTAACAATTTGAGATCGTGCAGAGTCAACCGGTTCTACATAACCATGATGACCAATAGTTTATTCAAAATCAAAGTACTGTAGTAGTTGGTGAACTAAGCTGTACAAGATATTGAACTTTGATCAGCTGAAAAGTACTTGTTAAATTCTACACAATATTTACTTGTTTAACTTTATTACTATTTAACAATTTTAAGTAGTTTGTCAATTGTGGAATGTTATAATCTGTGTATTTTTTTTCACAGTATTTTGTTTCCCCGTCCTTCAATGGGGATGTTAAGACATTGGTCTGATGTACAGGGAGCATCACAGTCAGTTTCGAAAAAAAATATGGTGATTACCCCTGGTTGTCCCAATTCTGTCCTGGTAAATGGACCCCAATGGAAATAAGATTCTTGTAAAGGCTTTCTTTTCTTGGGTTATCCGGGAAATGGTCCGAATAAATCATATCGCAATCCATGTTAATCTGTGCATAAAATGATTTCCAATAAACTCAGAACTCCTTTGGTCATGAGGACAATTAGCTTTTACAGTGGAAACACCTGCTCAACCCAATACATAAACCACACATTAGTAAGCCAAAGTAGGACTTCCCGATTGATTTTATTCATATTGTATACAATACTACTGCTAATAAATGATAAGAAATGTTACCAAAGAAATGGTATTTGATGAGTAATCTTTATTTAGTAATATTTTTAATTATTTGGACAATTGTCCTAAATAACCCAAGGAAGCCTATACATGGCGCTTATTTCCACTGCAGGTCACAATGGATTAGGACAGCCAGGGGTTAACACCATACTCTTTTTGAAAATGACTGATTTACATATGTATTATTAATCACTGTACATGGGACCAACAGCTTTAGCTTCCATCGGAAGGATAAGTGCTTTCATGGTTTGTCTGTCCAATTCCTTATCATTGTGTGAATGCAAGAAGGCTGTTAGTGCAAGAAGGCTGTAAGTGCAATAGCTGTCATCTGTCAGAAATTCCCATCAAACACTATTATGCCAATTATTTGGTCAGTGACTCTTGAAATGGTTCTACAGGTGATGCAGTAATCTGAAGAACCATTCCAAGAGCCACTGACTCAAGGAAAGATAAATTGAGTTTTAATACATGGCAGCACACAGATTTATCATATGGCAGCTATTGCACTTACAACCTTTTTGCACTCACATAATGATATATCTTTACCACTTAAATCTAGAACTGTTGAGGACCCAATTAAACCCAAGTAATTTATCCTAGTGAGATTCAAATCTGAAACCCTTTGCACCAGAGCCAAGTATCTTAACCACTAGACTACACTTGCCCATTGTTAATTTATTTCATTTTGTAATACAGAAGCAAAAAATACCAAAGACCCAACTGGAATAAGCTACAGAGCTTAGATTATACTGTATGAGTATTTGACAGTGCATATTGATGGTTGGCGCAACCGCTGATGTTATTCAACCCGAGTAACCAGTGTACCCTTTCATGTGCAAGACCCATATGTGATTTAACATGAGTAATAAGTGCAACCTCTGGTGTGACAGGACACATGTGACTCAATACAAGTATTGAGAGCTTTGTGACAAGATGCATGTAACTTAAAGCAATAACAGCACATTTTTTAAGAGCGCCCCCAATTTTCAAAATTTGATATCTTTGCACAGTTATGTTGGTAATTGTCTAGGAAAACTACACCTGCGAACGAGAATGCTCAAAAATGCATATTTATCATAAAATAAACGATTTTGTAATTAGAATTGGGATCCCATATTGTACTTAACGACAGAGCTGGAAATGCTAAGTTTATGTCCGTCCAGGATGAAATAGTGCCACCTCAAGAAAATGACCTCTAACTTGACTTGCCTGAGTCAATAAAACAACTAAAGGATGAGCGTAGACACGTACATGGCGGTATTTCCCGGCAATTTCATACTGAAAGGCTGTTTCCAGTAGCCGTTGAATTATTATCGGAGATCTCTGATATTAATTATTCGAATTACAGAATCCCTTCGTTTGCGACACAGACATTTTCGAGTTTAACCATTCACAGGTATAGTTTACTAGCCAGTTACCAATGCAATTGTGTAAAAATCTCAAAATTTTTGAAAAATTGGGGGCACTCTTCAAAAAAATGGGCTATTATTGCTTTAACTAGAGCAAGCAACAAGTGTACCCATTGATGTAACTTGACACAATTCAACTCAAGTAATGAGGCTGATGTTGACTATTGACATTTTGATTTATATGCAAAATGGGAATCAAGTTACTGACCCTTATTTGGTTTAATTATCATCTTTCTGATATAAAAGCCTTCTGCTTTGCCATTTGCTTGTTTACATAATAATCCTTCTGAATGACAATAACTTCATATCTATAAAATAAGCTAAACATATGACAATCAACTTTTTATAACAATTGAAAGAGAACAGTTTTCTTCTGAATTATATTAATAATCCACAAAAGACGTACGACACCCAATGATATCAAAATCTCAATTCTTACTTATCCCAACAAATGCCTCATTTACTCACGTTGAGTTACTCATGTACTCAAGAAAATAACCACACAAGGGGGAAATTGTCAATGATAGATAACCATTGCAGAAGTAAATCTGAACCATGACTTCAAAGGAGTTTACCCTTAGATTTCATGTACACCTTTTCATTTGATCCAAAATGTGATATGCTTTTCCAAGTATTAGAGCCATTCCTCAAGTCATTCAATTGATAGCAACTTAAAGGTAAACAGCCTTATTTAATGCATACTAATCTCTACACTCCTTGAACAGTGTTGTGTGGCATTGTCTCCAGAGGGATATGCTGTTAGTTAACATCTAGTGAACAGAGTGGTGCTGTACCATCCCTTGACAATGGCCTATTCTAGCTGGACTCCATAAACTCCTTATGAGAAGCATATCTGGAATTTAGTATGTGCCTACCATAGGGAGTGTATGAAACTCATGTGGAACAGCCAAATGTTCTGAGAACTATACTATAAGATGTATCAGTTAATTTTTCTGGAAGTGACACATTGATGTCATATCCAGGGAGAACACAAATACTATAAGTAGTAGGCATAAGACCAAATTGCTACTTTTGATAGTCATGAATAATCATTTCAATGAGAATTTGCATCATTTCTTGAAGTTGACAATTTGGGTGACAATCATACATCTTATATACTCTTGTTCCCCAGGCACTGACAAGGATACGGTGCAACATCACCCTTCACTGTACATAACTAACATGTTTGTCAAATGTTATGCACAGCTTGTGCCACGTAACAATGCTTTTACTTGATGTTTATGCCAGATAATGCCACTCAATAATGTCCTAAGAGCTTAATATGCTTCAGCTATGTCACAGTTCAGCACCACTGCAGATGTTGTGTTCTTTGAAGGTTTAAGCAAGCCAGAATTAAATGAATCCTTTGTTGTACCGGCTCCACTTGTCTCCTCATATAGTCATACCCCTAGAAATCCTCCACGATAGCACCCCTTTGCAATACCACAAGAATAGAGTAGTATTAACCCCTTACTGTAATGACATTTCTTATTTGAATTCATCTATTGCAAGCAAACATTTTAGACTAGTCATACGTCATTGTGACAGTTTAATTTAGGCAATTTTCCCCGACCAAATTTCAAATACAGCATGCTCGACATTACATGCATTTTGGTCATAACCGACATGCATGCATCAATGAAATTGGTTAAAATTGATCATAGAGCTGCTGAACATACTTGATAAGTAAAGAGGCCTTCTTTCACTATCCTCTATCAAATATCTAACCTAAATGGGTCACTCCAGATTAATTCCATGTACCCCCTATGGGAGGCACAATTGGAATCAAGTACATGTCACTCACATAGGGTATTAAATTAATTTGGAATAGTGTGATCAGGTCATGATCAATGCATGGGTGTCACATGCACGGCACATGACAACCATACATTGATCATGAACTGACCATGGCTATTCTAAACTAACTCATTTCTATATGACACATACATTCAATTTCAGTTGTGCTTTTCATAGGTGTTGTAAAGAATTCATTTGGAACATCCCATTTTAAACAACAAATCATTTAAAACCATGGAACATTTTTAGTTTTCAGAAAGCCCACAACCAATGTGAGAAAGGATGATGAAATGAGTTTCGTCAGCTGAGTGCATCAAAGGTGATAATACACTAGAGTTAAAGACAAAATTAGCCATCAAATTCCACATCGTACATTTCTGTTAATCAGTGCATTACACAGTTCATGACTATTAATCAAGATCCTTGGATAGTCAACGGATATCCAGTGGGCCATCTCATGGGTCATTCATCTGAAAGACTAAGTAAATTTATAGCCATCGTACTTATGACCATCACCCACTCCTCTGGAGTGTATTAATTGATTAATATACCAGCTGCAGACCTCCAAAGCTCCCTTAATGATGTCAATGCATGGGCACCAATAATGACCTATGAGCATGAAATGTAACCTCAAAGGATGAACTATTACAGACCCTTGGTACGCCTGCTGGCCACATCAGACCCGATATCTTACGCATCTTGGGCGAATCTGGTGCCTTTGGCGTATGTTCCTGTGCCTTTGGGGAACCAGGTGCCTTTGGCGAACCAGGTCTGTCGGGCAAACCCGATGCCTCGGACACTCTCGATTCGTCAGGCAAACCCGGTGATTTTGGCAATTCTTCCTGTTGTTTTTTAAAGAATGTGATTGAAAACATGATTCGACAAAAACTGTGGATGATAATATGGTAACATATAACAATGAGAAGCATAAAATCTGGAGTGGAGTTACAACATCACAGTCCTGATGATAACATGAATATGGAAGTGTAATGGGGGATGGTCCAACTATTGTCCCTGTTTAATATTGAATGATGGTAAAGTAATACAAATTTACACAGATACAAATATAAATTGCATGCGATTGAAAATGCCTTAATAATGTAATCATATAAACCACATGCAATTGAAAATGACTTAAAATGTAATCATGGTATAAGTGAGGCTACCTGTGTGAGGAAGATTATTTTTCACCCTCTAACTAATTGCCTATTTTAGATTAATCCCATGCCTCTTCTGGAAGGCACAATTAGAATTGCATGTATGTTTCCATAGGGGTATTGAATTCTTCTAGAATAGCAACTGGGCTATTCTCAATGAATTACATACTCCCTGTGTACAGCACAGCTGGAATTGATGTATGCCATCCATAGGGAGATACTGAATTCATCTGGATTAGCCATGTTATTTTAGCTATATTCAAATAGCCCCTATGGAAGTCATACACTCAATTCCAATTGTGTCTTTCACAGGGGGTATGTAATTCATTTGGAATAGCCTTACTTGTAACCTACCTGTAGTTGCTTGGCATAAGAATATGACCCACCTTTTTGCAAGACTATTTCAAAATGAAATCTACTCCAATTTTATATCAGTATTTGAGTGGTAAAGATATTCCTGTTGGAAGTAATGAGAAACAGGACGAAAGAGGAAGAAAACAGACGGGCAAAATAAGGAGCCTACTCCCAACATCAGTTGTATGTCTCAATACTGTAAATGCTGTGCAAATAAGGGCAAATCAAATGCAACAGATGCAGCAAGTTGTCAGCAACAGAAAAGAGAAAGGTGCAGTAAAGATGCCATGCACGACTCTACTACCTCTATCAAAGCCTGGGTTAAGCGAGTGGTAGCGACGGTAGCCCGCGTTCGTTTCAGAGGACTGGCTTCGACCATGACAGAAGGGGAGATACGCCCTAGAGTGGCGTGCTGAAAATGTAGCAAAGTGGTATTACAACACTGGCACTTGGCTGCCATAGAGTTTAACCATGCTTGTTTAAAATGATTACATGCCCATCACGTTAAAGACATTGCCATCTCGTGCTATGATCATGTGGCTATCATGTGATGAGGATCACATTGTCAAAAGTTATTGATATATTGAACAGTATTATTTGAAAACATGTCATTTAAAAAGACAAAAGTAAAAATATTTATCTTCAAGAAACCTTGATCTCTTCATTTACTCATGCTATATAATCATGCAAAAATGTTATATTTTAACCAATTTTATATCTAGTATGCATAAACCAGACATCCCAATAATGAAGCACTATCATTCATGATAAATTTATAGCATACACTACTTATCTTCAGAAATTACAAATTGATAACAGTCCAGAAAATTTGGCTAAGCATTGAGTAAGACGTGACCTTAGAGCAATAACACACAATGTTATGAGTCCAAACAATCTATTTTTCTTGTTGTATGCAAAGCATGCCTTCAGCCAGGGTTCACTATGTTTTGAAAAACCTGCGTCCATTCAGATGCATTCTTGCTCCAGTCTTGATGAAAAAATGTGTCCAACGTAAATTCTGTGTGTTTTGACAGATTTTCAATCGTCGGATGCAGGGGACATTTTAATCTGTGAACCCCAAAATATTGAGGTCGCAGCTCAAAAATGTTTAATTTCCAGGGAAGGAGATTCTGATTTTGTACAATTTCTCGCGAGTTCAGGGCAGTTTACCAGGCCAGGGGGGTAGGACGTGCCAACCTAACAGCAACAGCAAATTCAAAACGGCATCAACTTCCGGGTGCTATTCCGGGGTCTGTTTCAAAGACTTAACGGTAGGAGGGCGCTCTTACGCATATCGAACGGTTACACACAGACTTGACTAAAGACTAGGCCTGGTCACGAATATTTAAATCTAAATGACCGCTATTGGAAATTACACTATTTTGCAGCGGGGTTAATCCACTAACCCCGACGGATTTTGAAGTCAATAATTTTTTCTTAATTTATCATGATATTACTAAGATCTTTTGAAGAAAGGTTAAGAGGTGATTTTTTAATGTCACTGGGACTGAGACTGCCATAGTAAATGCACGTAGCAGTTCCCCAAATTACCGTTTGGAAATCCCCAATGCCCAAATCGAGCAGATCGTGTCCTACCCCCCTGTACCAGGCCTTCATTTTAAAGGAATTCAAGTGGTCTGACACTCCACGGCATTCATGAACCCTGCTCTTTGTGCGCAATTCATTTCGCTCCTCACAAGTAAAGCCACCAATACACGTACATTTTCTTCTCAGATTTAACTTCACATAAGCTTGACAAGTCACTTGATCAGAGAAGATCATCTCTGCTACCAGCCCCTTTTATGAAGCAGTGCATGGCTGATGTGTGATGAACCATGGCAGGACTTAGGACTAAACGATACGGATATATCTATCTTTGTTAGACATGCGATTGATTTTTGGTTCCACACAATGTGGAAGTTCAATTCTGGAATGCATTCCTGAGCAAAGTATATGGGCTTAAAGACACTATCAGTGATCCACCCGAAAGAGTCAAATTATATGAAATTTGCAGGAATAGCTTAAAAGTGAAGGATTAGGTCTGTACAATTCTCATAAGTTATATTTTCCAACTGAAAAATTGACAGAAAAGGAAGAAAACAGCAGTGTTTAAAGATACGAATCTCCATTCAATTACTTGTTGTAGAAAATGTCCGTACGGAGAGTAATGACTAAAATGTCCGATTTTGTCCTTATTAGGTTGCTTTTGGCTTTATCACTTACAGGAAAGGTTAGGATACCTATACTCATTACAGACATGCAAAAATCTGATTTTTGATATTTTCGATTTTCTGATTTAACACATCACTGATAGTGCCTTTAATGTGTTGTTTCCAGTGAAAAATCTTGCATCCACTTGGATGCAAAATATTTACTATATCCTGACCAAACCGCGCCCGCCGGTGAAACAGTGCATCTATGACACAAAAATGCACACTAATGTGAACCCTGCCTTCGGGAGTACAGCATTATAAAGTTTAACTTCAATCACCAAGCACCTAACCCCCATTACAAGCACCTAACCCCATTATAAGCACCTAACCCCATTCCTTCATGCCAAAACAAACTTCAATGATGGCATTTCTTTGACAGGCATAACAAACTCTCTCAGCCTCAACCTCTACAATGTTCTTAAAGACCCAAATGTGCTAGTGTACAAAATGCAGACCTATTGTGATGAACAGTTTTGCCAATGCTGTGCTTTTATCCACCCAATTGGGCTACTTTCAAATGTTCAAAAGTGCTCCCAAAGTGATACTTTCAGGGGCCTGCTGTAGAGAGTGGCAATTTTTTGTCCTATATAAAGCAATGGTTAAAGCAATATTAGCACATTTTGTTGAAGAGCGCCCCCAATTTTTCAAAAAAAATTAGATTTTTACACGGTTGCATTGGTAACTGGCTAGTAAACTATACCTGTGAATGGTTAAGCTCGAAAATGTCTGTGTGTCACAAACGAAGGAACTTTGTAATTAGAATAATTATTATCGGGGATCCCGATAATAATTCAACGGCTACTGGAAATGGCCTTCCAATGTGAAATAGCCAGGAAATAGTGCCATGTACGTGTCTTCGCTCATCCATTAGTTGTTTTATTGGTTCAGGCAAGTCAAGTTAGAGGTTATCTTCTCGAGGTGGCACTATTTCATCATGGACGGACATAAACGTAGCATTTCCAGCTCTGCCATTAAGTCCAATCTGGGATCCCAATTCTAATTACAAAATCGCTTATTTTATGATAAATACGCATTTCTTAGCATTCTCGTTCGCAGATATAGTTTCCTAGACAATTACCAACGTAACTGTGCCAAAATATCAACTTTTGAAAATTGGGGACGCTCTTAAAAAAATGTGCCATTATTGCTTTAACACAAAAAATTGGGCCACAGTGTCAATCTTAACAGAGGTTTTTGTTGGCAACACTGGTGATGGAAGTGTGTGTCCAAACCACCACATGTGAAAACACTGTATTTTGGTAGATATGTCATTCGCAGCATTCCCAACAACAAAATATGGTTAGGCATGGCACTTGAGGGCAAAAAGTAGCCCAATTTTTATATTACCCATTGATTTCTATGGGTCAGACACATGCATCCTGGGATTGAGGCTGATGGGAATTTGTACCAAAGCAACAAGAGAAACAGGGAGAGTGTAGCAGGCACACATACCACAAACCACTTTCGGTACTATGGATACAGCAGTGAGTGAGTGAAGGACAGATAAGTGCACATCAGTGTTGAAAATAGAAAAATCAAGATGTCAAAGTCCGTCAACAAATTGTCAAGGTAGAATTTCTCGCATGCAACATGTTAAATACACTGTTTGCAATAAAACCATGTGATAATTTTACATCTGGTTATATTAATAATTACATTTGTCATCAGTTGACACTTGAGAACAAAATACTACTGAAAGAAAGGCTCATGGCCTGATTGCTGAGAGCCTAGTCCCCAGAACCCCCAATTTTGCAGAAAGTAGTCAAAATGTTGGTGTCTGAAGAAAGCTACATACTATTTTTCTCATTTATTAACCTGTGAAATTGTAGGAGTAAAAGGCATTTGGTTTGCACGTTATGAGCAAAAATTGCCCCATTTTGGCCAACCAATAGTAATTTTAAAAAGTATTCTAACTGCATACAAAATCACATTTTTAGCTCTCATATCGAAATGGATTGAAATATCAACATGAAACTTTACAGATGGGGTATTAGGATCAGTCAATCATGATGAAAATGTTATATCATTAATTTAGGCCATTTCCTTTCATAATTTAAGAAATGAGAATGTTGTTCATATATACCTTGATGTACAGATAGCAGAAGAAAAATACAATAGAAGGTATATTATGCAGTTTAACCTTTCCTTCAACTGTTTTTTTTTAGGTCAAGACTAATCAAGGCATTAACAGCAGTCATCTAATTAGTAATACTGATGGATATGTGCCAAGACAGCGATTACCCTCACTTTTGAAGCTCTGCAAGTCCTGGTTTGATGGAAAGGGCATTCCATAAGCCTACAGAGAATATAAGAAATGAGCTTCTGTGGGAGGCCAAGTTGGACCTTGGTATTTTCACAGCAAGGTCGTGAGACCTGACTGAGTGCCTTTGAAGGCAAGGGTCCATGGAGAGCAGCTCTCAGTTTCTGGGTTAAACTTCTTTTAAAGTGACAGGAGGAGATTTTTTTAGGATACAAATTTCTCTCAAATTTCACTGGATCGGTTGTAGACCACCTACCGATAACGTTTCAAAGGTTTATTGGACAAACAGGTGCAAAAGAAAACCGCAAACCTTGTTTTGAACTTGCCTGCTATCATAATCGTTCCCCATAGAAAACCATGCTTTGACTTTCTGTCGTGCACGACAGAAGCTACTAATTCATCATCTTATTACATAAAGATGGCGTATTTGGCTTATTCACTTCAGGTGTGATCTAATTCATTGGTAAGCATTCCAAATATGTAAAAAACCAGGGTTCGAGAAAAACTGGGGGCGCTTCTTTCTGGAAATCTCCTCATGTCTCTTTAAGAGTTTAAAAACTCAGCTTTTACACACTGGAAACAGAACTAAATATGGAATTGCTTTGTCAATCAGAGTTGACATACACCTTGATTGGCTTGTGCGCAATTCATGGGACAGGGCAGGCGATGAGGTACCAATCTTGACACAAGCCAATTACACTATATCTCTGTTCTTAAAGTACAAAAGTACAGCATTGCAAGTCTAATTCCATATCTGATTAAGCATTTTAGTACTTACATAAATATTTAAGTACACAAATATGTATGGATGTATAAACTTTTGTAGATGAAAACAGCTATTGCATGCAGGAATGATCAAATAATAAGCATGGCAATCATACAAAAAAGATGGTACTGTGCGAATGGTCTGTGGGTGATTTGATAATAACAACATCAGTCCTGTTAGTGACGTATGGGCAAAAGAAACAGTAAAGGCAGTAAATAAACTGAAGCTTACCTGTGTAGGGGACGTGATTGTTGGATCCTCTGTTATATTTGGTAAATCACAATAGAATCTGGCCTCCTTATCTGACACAGGATTGTACGCAGACTGAGTCCTGGAAACATCAAAAAGGATATGACAACCTTTAGAGCATCTGTTGTTGTGAGTCATGAGTCCATCCTATGTGGTCCTATCTTAGTAAAGATTATTAAATTTGACACAACACACACAACACACACACACACACACATATAAAGAGACACCGGCATATTTGCAAAAATAGTGCACCCTCAAGATTTTTCAAACTCAATATTTTTGCTTGGTTGTAAAGCTTTTATATAAATTAGCCCTCACCTGAAATGATTAAAACCAAATCACCGTCCTTATGGGTAAACAGAACGATTTTATAATTGATGTCGCAGGCGACATTAATTTAGCAGAAAACGGAAATTGATGTCGCAGGCGATATTAATTTAGAGCAGACAACGGAAATGGCGTTTAACACAAGAAAAAGCACACCGTATGCATGTTTCCCACGGCATGCACACTGTTTGACCAGTCTGTGACCTTTGTGGTTTTAATATCAATGAGTATTTGTCTATGATAATATGTAATATACACATTTGTTGATTAAAGTTATGAAAAATTTAAAGTTAGCCTACAAATTACCTGGATGTCTTGAACCTCTTATTAACATCCCTATCTGTTTTTTGAGTATGTTATCTTTATGTGTAAAATGTATCTCTATTCTTCCAATGGCCTAGACTATCATTTGAGAGCAAATTGAAGAAATTTCATATTTTTTTTAAATGTGCCATTGCCGCTTTAAGCAATAGCTTTTCCTACATGGAAACTTTTTGGGATACCTCATATCTTGATGCACACACATAATAGTCGGTTCTCTCTTTGTGAATCACTTCACTCAAGTCAGCAAATTGTAATGAGATCTTTTGGGCAAATCGACAAACCTGGAGTCACTTACCTCAATGGATTTGCCTGCATTGGTAATGAACTGTCGGGCCTCCTATAACTCATGACTTGGTTCCTCGGGGCACCAGCCTTGTGCCTTGCTACCTGATGTAGGAATAACCATATTATTTTTGAAAAAGGTTACCTCAAATTAAAATTATTTTCATTGTATAGGTGACTTAATAACTTAAAAAATGAGGGGTCAATCAAATCTGTAGGCCAAATATTAGCGAAGATATGGGCAAATATGTGTTCGCTGTTTTTCTCAAAATTTAGTGACCGGGCATTTTCAATTCGCTGCCATTGAATACTGAACAAAATGTATGACAAGGCTCATTTTTTACAACATGGAGAAAGGATTTTCTTTATGTAGGCGCATATTTTACAAAATCCTGCTATCACTACATGATTGTTCCTGTATCAAAGATTAGGATTATTTTTTGTTTTCCCTTCATAATGAGGGTTTAGGGGTTCAGATTTAAAAAATTTCTCATTTTCCCCATAGAATTACACAGTTAAGAAGCTGACTTTGATCACAGGTTTTGGTTTGAAGGGAGCTCTCTATTGGGAGAATGTGGTTATTCAATCAATCAATCAATCAATCAATCAATCAAGTTTATTTCATCTCAACATAAGAATATACATCAAAATTCAATATAATTTAAAATAAAATGGAAATGCAATATAGACATAATTATATAATTGAAACTACATTAATGGTGAATGAGATGGGGACACTACTAAATGCATAGCGTGATGTTGTAGTGCCCTGTAAATAAAGAGATATAAAAATAAGACGTGCAAATTAACAGTATAAAATGGACTAGACGTACAATTGAAAGCCAAGAGCATCGCTAACAGTATAAACATAATTGTTTTATATGAAAAATAAATAGTAAATGTAAGATGTTCTTGGGGTTACATCAGACAAAACAAGACAAACAGACATACAAACATACAAGCTCATACACATACATACTAATTACATGCACACTGACAGGACGGACAACACGGACAAGACCGACAGAGGAATACCCAAAGTATTATACCAGCCAGCCAAATGGATGCAAGAAATCATAACAAATTATGGAAAATGGTCATTGTTGTAAAGGCTGATGAGTGTATTTTAAAAGTTTGTTTTAAATAATGGGAAGGACTGAGAATTTTTAAGGTGAGTAGGCAGATTCTTCCATAATATAGGACCATGGGAACTAGGAGTGTTCCTAGCAAAAACAGTGTTTGTTCTCTTGATGAAATATTCATGACCATGCCTGGTGTTATAATAATGAGAGGGTCTATCGATGTTAAAAAGTCACCAGGAATGAGATCAGCCGGGAGGAGATCAGTGGTGCGAATTGGTACATAAAAGATGCTAACTGTAGTTTATAGATGTCATAAATTTTCAGGGTTTTGAGAGACGAAAAGAGTGGATCGGTATGAGCAAGCCAGATCGAATTAGTGCACGTTCTTATGATTCTCTTTTGAAGTAAAACGAGGGAGTCGAGATTGGGCATTGTTGGAATCGGCCCATATCATTGCGCCATTAAGAAAGATGGGTAGAACAAGGGAATTGTATGTTTTCAGTGACTCAGGTGGGAGGAATGGTTGAACCTTACGACTATACCATTATAATTTAGAATACCTATTTTAGAAACATGTTGTGTCTGGGAAGTCCATGATAGATTGTGATCAAAGAGTATGCCAAGAATTTTAGTTGTTTCTACTTGCTTTAGTAATGCATTATCTATTTTAAGGTTAAGCTTTATGTCTTGTTTGTTACTGTGTTTATTTGTAAATATCATTTTGGTAAAATTAGTTTTTTTTTTTTTTTTTTTTTTTAAAAAGTTTAAACAATTGGAAATACTAATTAATAACAGTATTTATAATTGCTTCTCAATAAATCAATCAATCATTATTAGACTATTTCCATTATTACATTAATCATGATTAAGGAGTGAGTGAGGAGTATTAAAATTTAACGACAACTCAAAAACAATTGTGTCTATCGTTGTCATTAAGGTAAAAAACATTCAACATAAAAAAAAACCAAAAAAACGCAATATTAAAACTTCATTTCACTTCCAATTACGGGCCATTCTTCAAAAAAGTAAACCGTTTGATAAAAAATGAAGTTAATGGTATTGCAATTTCTTTATATTATCTGCTTAACCATCCTTCTAAGTTTCCTAGATGATGTTTTTAAACAATATGTTCAACTCAAACACTCTCATTTGCACAAAGAGTGTGTTTTTAAATTTTGGGATAAAAAAGTGAGATTATTACACCATTTTGCCTTCTTTAGTTTTATAATGAAGAGCTATTCATTTCTGTTTGAATACTGCCTAAAGTATTACGTGGACTTCAATTTTCAAAATTATGTTGAAAACAATTAAAACTTTATAGAAGTAGACAAGTAATTAACAAAGAATGTTAATTGACTTTGGCATGTCACACACGTGACCAAAAAGACAAAGAAGTTTTTATTACTAGGAAACCACTGTCTCAGTAATGTCATATTGCTGTCAAAAGCGGTTTATATGTACCTTCTGTTATACAAAATAAATGGTTTAGATCTTTCTCCGTTTCAAAAGGTTTGATGTGTAATTCACTGCACACACGTGGAGCCGGCCACTCACCATTGAGTATTTGAAGGACATAAATTTATGGTAATATTGAAGAAGGTCGCAGTATATTCTTTTATTATCAGTAAATATGAATATCAATGAGATTTAAACAAGACACCACAACAATTAATTTTAATAAAGACTAGTTTAAACTCGATTTCCATGCGTCTTTCCGAGTTTTGGGGGAAGTTGCCAAATTAGAGACTTGCACTATATTAACACAGGAAATCTGCATACTAGGAGTAGCAGTGCTCTTTGAGTTGTTACTAATGACATTGTACTGAAAGTGCTTGAATAGTTGAGAATAGGGAAATACACAAGATTTTATTACAACTTTATTTGGTGGCAACCATAAAATGGTCACCAATTTTGTGTTATAAGTCAAAGGAGATGTCACCACGTGACCGGACTTAGTGATATCAATTTGTTAGTTACAAGTAAAGTTTGGTGTTACTTTTAATTACCAACCCTTGTTGTAATGACAAAGTACCGATGCCTTTCTGAAATTAAAATAGAATGTGAGTACGTAAATTAATCACAGAATGTTGATGTGAGTTGGAATTCTAAAAACCCCTTTTGTCTGAGGTCACAAACGTGACCGAGCGTTATTTGCCCATAGACAAAATAATCAATCAGGCGAAAGTGGAAACGTTATTTTTGGTTAGGATTGGTCTAAAGGTAATTCATATACATTAAGTAATAACAGATTGGTATATTGGGCAAAAGCAGCATTGGGTTGAAAATCAAAATTTCATTTTTCGGTCACAAACGTGACCAAGAATGGCCCTTCCAACAATTGTAAATAGATACACATTCATATACTGGATGAACCAGAGACACACCATCTATGTATAAAAAAAACAAGATTTAAGGTCATGTGTGAAACTAATATTGGTATCGTCAGCAAATAAAAATGGGGAATTTTGGTACACAGAGGCAGATCATTGATAATAATAAAAATAATAAAGGTCCCAAAATAGAACCCTGAGGACTCCACAAGTACATTGCTGTTTCAGATAAGACATTTAAATGAATCCTTTGTTTTCTGCCAGAGAGATAGTTTTTGATTCCCCAATTGTTGGCAAGTCCTCTGATACCAGATGTGTTAAGTTCATTAAGTAAAATATCATGATTATAGGTATCAAGGCTTTGCTAAGATCAAGAAAAATGCCAATGGTATGAAGTTTTTGGTCACATATGGCTTATTCTTACAATAGAGTTCATTTCTTCTTATATAGTGTCCACAACAGCTGTGGTTCTCAAATATGATCCAGCCAAGATGGGTACAACGTATGGCTGGCTTCAATAGAATTCCGCAAGGTCCTTGTGGTGCATTGTTTGCTCCGCAGGGGCAGCAAGGCCCAGAGGTGTTCATGTCTTGTGGTGCTGTTCCAAACCACAGGTGATCTGATCTGCTTCCAGATAGCCCCACTTCTGCAAGGAAACCCTTGATCGGCCGATTCTGGGTTAACTCTATTGAAGCTCGCATTCAGCCCATGAGGATTCTGGTCCAGGTGGGAGAGGAGAGCTCACCAGGTTCAATACGATAGATGTTATTGGTGATAGCAAGTCTTTCTTTCCACAGGCGACTCTCTTTTACCTCCTTAGGGAGACTGTTTCAAGAGGTTGGATGGCTAAGAAATCTCTCTCTAGCTTTAAGGCCGTCGTTGCGCGCGGTATCGGTCCAGAAATAGGTGGTTCACATTGGATACTTGGCAGCTACGTGCTTGCATGCTCGCTATACTGCTACGACGGATTGTTCTGGTTGGACAATTTGCTAGGATGTACAAGTTTTCCGTTGGTGTCGAACGGAGGCATCCTGTGATAAGCCGGCAAGGAGGCATTTAACACGGGATCAAGCTTCTTGGCGTGGGTGATCTTTCCCATACAGGGGCAAGCATACCTGCACACAGAGTAGCACAGGGCAAGTGCACGTGATCTGAGGGTAAGTGGGCGAGCACCCCATCTGGTTGCCAGTGAGTTTGGTCAAGATGTTATTGCGTGAACATACTTTAACCTCTTCATATTCTCAATGTGGGTCTTATAAGATTATAAAAGGGAGTGCGGTCGAAGGTAACTCTTAGGTAGACAAGATTATCACAGTGCTCCAGGGGAGTTCCAGACCAGGTAACTTTAAGCGTGGTTTTTTTTTTTTGGCTTCACGGTTGCATATGAGGAAAGCACACACCTGTGACTTAGATGAATTTGCACGTAGGTGGTTTCCTCAAATGAGGAGTTGAGTTATCCAAAGCTTTGGAGAGTATCTCTTAAAAAAAATTAAAGTGCCACTTGGCACTAATCCAAGATTCGTCTGACCTAAATAAAAAGACGGGTTCTGCACTCCTAGGTTGGTCGTTGGTTTAGATATTGAACAGGAGAGGTGCAAGCCACAATCCCTTGTGGTAGACCATTCTTGAGCCTAGCATATCGGCTCTTCTTCGCTTCCTAGCGAACAAAGAACATCCTGTTAGCCAGCAATCCACGGATAATATAAAGATCAGTTCAAAAGCGCGAATGTCCTTGGGAATTTCCAGGATCTTATGGATAGGCATCTGTGATTAACAGTGTCGTTTATTGCTTGCTGAGAGTTAATTAATTGCTCTAAATGTGATCTTTGGCCTGAAAAACCAAATTGCTGAGATGTTGAGCTGGTGAGTATTTTGTGACGGGTATGAAGTTAAAAAATAAGATTGTATACAATCTTTTCAAGAAGCTTAGAAATAGAACCGGTACATGAGATAGGTC